>JARQZK010002309.1:0-180583 GCA_030704885.1 Cynegetis impunctata | reverse complement strand
CAATGGCGGAGCTGGTTTTCTTCTAACAATTTTTTGCAGCAAAATGCTCATCTAAATCCTGTAGCTTGGCCTTAATTTCATTTCTCTAATTTTTTTACAGTTCATTTATAATTTAAAATTTGATAAATTTCAATAAAATGAAACATAGACAACTAACTGAGTCGCGTCTTCACTGTAATCACTGCTTGAAAAAAAAAATACTAAAAAGTATGACATTTAGCAGTAAAATTTACCCCACTGTGTTTTATCGTCTGTCGTCCGGAAACCTAAAATTTATTTGAAAGCTTTTGATCAATGTTTTAGTTTTTTTCCGGCTTTTCAGTCCTCCGAAACTACCAGTGAAAGCATAATGGCGTCAGTGCCAGATTAGCCACGTAGGCAAGAGTAAGCAAATGCTACGGGCCCGCCGCGCTCGCAAACCCGCTTCCCCAGTAAAAATATAAGGTTAAGATAAGTGTGAAATATCTTGCATGCCTTAAACGCGAAGCGCTTAGGCTATACTTTACTCACACCTAAAAGTCCAAAACTTGATTTTGTCACTTTGAATCGTAGGTATAGGTTGTATAATACCTACCACGAGAAACGTTGGTGTCAAAATCTACAACAATAATTCGGTGGAACTTCACCTTCTTCAGATGCTAATGGCTAGCTAAATATGTTTCTCTGTTATATCGAAAACAAGAAATAAAGAGATGACAAATTGTGTAGAAGGGGTAAATAGAGGAATGGTTACAAGTGATTATTAGAATAGGAAGAACCAATTATGAACTGCTAGTCAGGTAGTTCGGTAATTTTGAAAAGGTTGAGAAGGGGGCTTGAAGTATGATCGATTTGGCTATTCAATAGGTTTTTTTTTTTTTTAATCGAGGTGAAAACTTCAAAAGCGATACCGGTTGCTAACCCGGCCTGTGTGGGATTCAATAGTTGTCTTGTGTCTATATTTCAAGACCCAAGTGTATGTCTCTCTGCGTCGCGGCGCATTAAAAAAGTAAGGGGAAATGGAAAATGTGAGTTGGGAAGGATGGGGTGAGGGATGGAGAGGATTCCATTACTCGCCTAACTAATTTCCGAAGAAATCTAGGTACAGCTAATGGATGTAAGTACCTGAAAATAAAATAATTATTAGTCCAGTTGATCTCTAGGTCTTTTGTAATAGACTCTCGTTCTTTGTGCGTCCTCTTCTGGATCGTAGTTTGTCAATTCTCTGAGCTCTTGATTTTGATGCTCTTTTATTGACGTAAATATATTTTGCGCTTTTCTCTTCATAAATTCTTTGATAGGTTCCCATTCAATATCTCTGTATATTTGTTCATTTCGAACATACCAAGGTGCTCCCAATGATGCTCTAATAAATCTATTTTCCGTGCTTGCTATCCGGTCTAGGTTGCTTTTTGCAGTGTATCCCCACGCTACTGATCCGTACGTCAGTTGTGGTCTGGCTATGGCCCTTATCAGGGCTATCTTGACTCTGTTCGTCATCTTGCTCTTCTTATTGATGAGTGGATACAGCTGCGCCATTGCTGCTTTTGTCTTTTGTACTGCTTTGTTTACATGTTCTCTCCATGTTAATCTCGCATCCATAGTTACTCCCAGGTAAGTAACTTCCTTAGACCATTGAATATCGTTGTTTTCTATCTTTATGTTTTCTATTGGTTTTTGCATCCTTTTCTGGAATAAGATTGCCTGGCTCTTCTGGCCATTGATTCCTATTTTCCATTTTACGCACCATTTCGATATTTGGTTCATCTCTTCTTGTAGCCTTTTACATATTATTCCTACGTTCCTATGTGTGCTGGTTATGGCAGTATCGTCAGCATACAGGGACAATCTTGTGTTCGTTGTCTTAGGAATGTCGTGAGTATATAGCAGTGGGCCAAATACGGATCCCTGGGGAACCATTCAATAGGAGACCGGAATGCTTGTATTTATTTATCTGTAATGATTCTAAATAATTAAGTTTAATTCCCTTACTTTCAGCATTTAATATTTTAAAATCGAAATTGAATGTGTGATTTTCTTCAAGAAAATAAATGTGTAAATTGTTTTTATAAACCATTGTTTTAATACGTTCATTAATTTACACCATGTATCGGCCCAATCAATCCAAAATATAATATTTTTCTGAAAAAGTTCTTGTGTTTATCATCTTGATATCAATTTTTTTGCACTATATATCTCTTTTTAAATGTGCTAATTGCAAACCGTAACACCATTATTATTTAATCCCCTGTGGCAATATATTATCTCATTTCGTGTAACGCCACTGGTCCAGTAGCTAACCTCTTATCGCGCACGAGTTTTCTATGTTTACGTTTCAATGACAATAAAAGATTACCATCTCAGATAAGAATTATTATTAGAAAAGAACGCGTAATTTGATTACGAATTTATACGTTTATTGATATGTTTGGATTTGGGTGAAAGTTTTATTTTTTTTAATGGCTTTCGGTTATAATTTACCTTGCTTGATCACTTCCTTTTAATAATAAACTAAATTTTACTCATTAAAAGCTATCTTGAGTAGCAAACTAACACCAGCTGCCGTTTATTATGAAATAGAATATATCGATGTTTACTAGTAGATATGATCATTAAACTGCTGCCGTCTACGGTGTATTTTGATCAACTCCAATTATTTCGGATGCTATCCACGGGTCGTCAACCTTGTCAATGTGGGAGCGATTTAGATAATATCGAAATAGAGGTTGAACTACCTAAATTTGAATCTGAAATAATATGCAAATATTTTTGACGTACAAGTTTTAAGTCGTATTTTCTCATGAAATACATACTATTGCATTGTACCGTACTACCGTAGGAAAGCAGTCAGGTACGGGAGTAGTTTTTTATCCGTTTTAGACCTTCTAGACCACGATTTTCTAAAAAATTTCATGTCTGATATATATATATATATATATATATATATATATATATATATATATATATATATATATATATAAGAATGATAGACACTCAGTTAAACACCACCATGCGGCTGATAACAGGGACGGTCAAGTCCACTCCCACACAATGGCTCCCAGTTCTGTCTAATATTCCCCCTCCACACCTACGAAGACACCAGGCCCTGAAGAGGGAATGGCAAAAATGCGTAAATAACCACCATCTCCCCATACACCGGGAGTGCATTAATCAATTCAGACTAAAATCCCGTAAACCAACATGGAGAATCGGAGAGCAGCTGGTAAGAGACAACTTCGACATCGGAGACGCCTGGCGCTGGGAGTGGAATACATCTAACCCCGACGTAAATGGACTGATACCAGACCCAACTGAGCGACCCGATGGTTTTGACCTGCCTAGAAGATCCTGGACATCTCTCAATCGGTTGAGAACTGGCCATGGCCTGTGTAACTTCTGGAGGCATAAATGGGGGATGGCCGAAAGCCCCGACTGCGACTGCGGACACCCCTCCCAGACACTGCACCATATTGCCACTGAGTGTCCTTTGCAGGGCCGGCCTAAGGGGTGTGCGAAGTATGCAGCCGCACACTCAAGCCTTCTGGAGGGGCATTAAATTGACCAATTTTTGTAAAAATTTTTAGAAACTGGTTTAAATATTGAACAAAAATATTTAAACTATACTCGCCGGCATATCATTGGAAGCTTGGACACTAAACAGCTGTACACTCCCCTCTACACCCCTCGCCAAGTGTCGTTGCCAGTTTGTGGATTGAAAAATTAATTCACACAACTAAAAATCCCAAGCTTCCAATGATTTGCCGCCGACTATAGGAGGAATTGTGTCTTAAAACTATTACAGTTAAAATTCAATGTAAAACCGAAGATCTACCCGGCTACCCCAATGAGTTCTGAAATACAGTAAGTCTGATGCCCTTAATCAAGGTCCAAGATCAGTAGAACAGTCGTCTGCGTCTCGTGGCGGGACGCGGAAAGTGTTATTTTCCTGCCTTCCTCCCCCGGCTTTGATTTTCTAGCCAATTGGGATCTGAAATTAAGATCGTAGCGCCGGAACGGCTAATATCGGTACTAGAGCATGGGCTATTAACGGATTGTTTACATTGTTTGTAATGGTATTTACGTTCATTTCATTTTGAGCTTTCGAACGTTTAGCTTCGAAATTTGTGTTTTTTTGGAATTCGTATTTTCCAGTGGTTCATTGTGTTTCGATTGAGGACAATATTATCTCTGTTCAACAGTAGATAACCTACCTACATCAAGTTGAAATTTACAGTTTTTATCATTGAACATGAAAATCAATAATAAAATAAAGGAGAGCACGAATAAATTAATTGGTTAGAGGAACTATGTATACATCATGAAAAGGCAGTATGATAGAACACCTATTTATTTAAAAAGTAAAAAAACTTTCAAAAGTTTCAAGAAAACATCTCTGACATGTCTACTTTCATTACCAACTGAAGAGGTTTTGAGTATAATGGACAAAACTAAGTAGGTACTTACCAGCAAAACTGAAAGAAACAACATGAAATAAAAGAAGAATTAACATGAATACTCTGCTTGAATGATTTGAACGTAATGAGTTATTATATTTTTTGAATTTTCCTGACGTCTAACAGCTCTCCTAAAAGTACGGTGGACTTCTGAGAGTCTGTTTTTTTTATAGAATATCTGTTTTTCCTGGTTATATAATTGAATATTTTAGTTTTTACCTAGCTATAGAGTCAAGTTTTATTTCATATTCTTAATGTTATGATAAACTGTTATTTTGGTTGTGCAAATAAACATTATTTATTAATATTATTATAATAGTATCTCTGGTTGTTACATGAAAGAAAATACAATTATCTAGAATCTCTGGATGATGGCCTAGGTTCAGATTTCGATAAGAGTGGAAGATTTTTCGTTGGAATAGCATTGGACTTCAAAAACCCTAAGTTTTCGGGTAGCTGAAAATTGCACATTATCAGTTGGTATAATTCAATATGGAAAAATCCACAAACTTACTGCTGGGAAAATAATTATTCTCAGTAAACTGTAAAGAACAACTCTCTTATGTTCACAAGAACAATGAAGAGTTAAGCTTTCATTAGTTTATTTGACATAATTGTGGTTATAGTACAAGGAAGAGTACTGAACATATCAAGTCAATCAATAATGAATCATATTTTCATACATAAATTTAATGTTCTACAAGACAAAAACTGTGTTTTTGGATCTTAAATTTCAAAAAATTCCATACCCCCCCAGAGTCCCCCGGCAGGGGCATAAAATTTGAGTCTAGCACACTTGCAATTTTTGCCTTAGGCCGGCTCTGGTCCTTTGAGAAGATTCTCGGGAACCATAGGGGAGCTCCATCTGCTCATGGGAGGCGCAACTGAATGGCTGAGTGGACTGGATATCTACCCATAGTTGACTGAGACCACCTTACCACTTTCTCAATTGTGTTCTCATACATTCTATGTTTTACTTTGTTCGTTTCAGTTACTTGCTTTGTTTGTGTTATATTTAACTTGTTTATACTCTGTATGTATACCGTTTATTCCGTTCTACACATGTATATATGTTTTTTAAAACAACTGTATTCCTGCCATACGAAATAAATAAAATAAATAAATATATATATATATATATATATATATATATATATATATATATATATATATATATATCTATGCGTTACTAGATCCTAACGTCCATCATAACATTCATCGCTCGGGCCGAATGTTACCCTCTGGGTGTTAGGATCCATATAACGCACTTGGTACATCAATAACTATTTCCTCCCTTGAAACATTACAGTAAACTTCATTACCGGGAGGAAAAGTAGCACTTTCCTCCCTTGTTATACAAATAGCTTTTTCCGTGCAATGTGCGTACTTGTAGAAATAGACATGAAATAGCTCTAATTCGGTTCTATAGATGAGGCTCAATGAAAAGAACAGGTGAATTTCATTGAAGCACAATTAATGTTTGGTGAAAATACATTTTTAAAATATAAATGAGAAACAATGTACTTTGTTTTATATCGCTATTTTTGTTCAATTACTTGCGACTACAGTTTCGTTGTACTGCTACATTTTCAAGCGAATGAACATTATTGCGGGGTCGGTAATATATGGAGGTAGGTATACAAAAGTAGGGGTGAAAGATTATAATTGCTGGGAATTTCATATTTTAACCTATGTAAATGAAGGGCTTGCTAATAACATGAACTTATTCTATAAAATAATGGAGAATTTCGTACATCTGTTTGGTCATTTAACAACTTGACTGAGTTAATTTTATTATATTTATACATTTCAATGGATTCTAACATATTCAGTCTCTCACTTTTCGGAGCGATCTAATTCTGCGTCAAAATATGTCATCGTATACAGGATGTTCCATTTAACTTCAAGAAGTTATTCAATGAAAAATGTGTCCAAACTTTGATGCAATTTTTTTCACCACTCTGTACAATATTGAAATAAAATTTTTATGTGGTAGTTAACTTTAACCTTTCAGCTAACCAGTAAATTCAGCAACAAGCAGCTCGTTACATGTTACGGGGTGTAAAAAATTTTTAAATTATGGTCCGTATTTTTCAATTTCTCAAAATTTCTCAGCAACGATTAGCTTTAGGTATAGGGAATATGCCAGTAACTGACCTTTATTTGGTCTATAGTATCTAAAAATGTGAAAAAATATAGGGTGTTCCATAAGAAAAAATATAACTTTGATATGTTTTTTTTGGGTCACCCTGTATATTTCAAAATAATTTTGTAATATGCTCCTCATGGACCCACATGTGACTGTGCAAAAAAAATTTTTCTCACTATTTTCATTTCTCATAGAAACGCCGAGGCGTACGAGGTGGGCCACCCTGTATATATATATATATATATATATATATATATATATATATATATATATATATATATATGATTAACAAAACTAAAAATTTGAATTTACTACGTTTATTATCACAAAAATATTTGGAAAAATATAAAACACTGCGATTGCAATTTCGGTCACTAGACCATCCATCGGCAGATTGAGTTTAAGAAACTGAATACAAAATAATTATAGATTTGCGCTTACGGGTGGGAAAGGATTATTGCAGGTACCTAAATAGACAAGAGGAACATAATCAACCTTCTTGAAATATGTACCTCTTGTCATTTTAGGTACCTGCAATAATCCTTTCCCACCCGTAAGCGCAAATCTATAATTATTTTGTATTCAGTTCTTAACTCAATCTGCCCGATGATGGTCTAGTGACCGAAATTGCAATCGCAGTGTTATATTTTTCAAAATATTTTGTGATAATAAACGTAGTAAATTCAAATTTAGTTTTGTTAATCATGTTAAATTATCACGTAGTAACGACGGATTCCATCAAATATAAGTAGAAGGTCTTGACTTGAAGTCGTAAATCATGACAGCTCTATTGTTATACATGACAGCTCAAGGTCATAAATCATGGCAGTTCTATTGTTATGTGCAGGTGTTTCCTTTGTTAGGACCGGTCTATTGTTCCTATTGTTCGGGCCGGTCTATTGTTCCTATTGTGCGGTGCAGTCTTTTGTTCCTATTGTTCGACCAGCTCTTTTGTTAGGGCAGGTGTTCGGGACAGGACCGTATTAACTAATGATTGATGGTCGTTGAGAATTGAATATTTTTTACAAATTTAGACCAAAATTCGCAAATCGTATGAAATACACCCCTGACATTCAACGTGGCCAGGTATTTCTAAGAAAACACACAAAAGGTTGACGCTCACAAAAGCGTCGCTGAGTTATTCAACGTGGGGTGGGCTGGTCTTTACAAAATCGTGTGATTTTTACCAGGTATTGCACAATTGATTATTTCGCAGATTTCATTCTCACTGAAATGCGTAAGCAACATTTACGTGTAATCGATATACAAACTTGTGCTGAATTCATAAAATTGAGTTACAATGACTCACCCTATATGTATGAATTACTTGTGAAATATTATTACAATATTGAGAATATTTTATTGGATAGTGTAAGTTGGTAGTTATATTATTGTATATAAATATGATTAAATGTATTATATAAAAATAAACTTAATCAGAAAATTTACTCAGTTCATTACAAACTTGCTAGGTCGAAACACTAAATTATCCATAAAAATGGAAATTTAAACACCCCTTTACTTGCATTATAGCTGGTCCCTCATTCTCGGGGAAAACAGTGTTCACCTATAAATTTTTAGAAAACCTAAGTTACACGTGTGATAAACCAATAGTTAATATCGTGTATTATTACGATGAATGGCAACCAACTTTTGAAGAGGAAAAATATTACTTCAGAGAGGCGGCGCTTTACTACCTCTGATATTAACTCCTTTACTAACGGAGGCACTTCAAGCTTTATTCTCGTAATATAAAATAACTATGGATCACACAAAGAAAATGGTTGTTATCGATCATGAAATATTTAGCAGAATGAAAAATAACAGCAAACCTTCGGAGCCCGCGTCAAAGTTAGATAGTGAGATGATTGTTATATTGAATTGTGATATACCCGACGAGGAGAAATGGAAAAAATACCAGCAAGTGCTTCAAAGATATCTACATTTTACGCAGACAGATAGAATTCCTTTAAAGATTACTATAATTACTTGAAGAAACAATACATCTAACAATTCGAAAGATGCCCTCGTAGAAATGATGTATCTGCAGACTGTTCCTAAAACGTTACACAATACAGCGAAATTGCTTATTTAAACTATGCTGAAAAAATAACAGATTTGATACAACTGCGGATAAAACAGGTGTAGTTACTATAAATGGGAAATTGTTACACGGAGCGAATACTTATCGATCTGATAAATGACACGGTAAGACCTCGTAAACCAAGCCGAAGCGTATGAATGGCAACATTATGTTGACGCTTTAAAGAATATTAATATTCCCTTAGAACTAATAGGTAACGTAAAAATACAAACAGATACTGCGAAATAGATCGGATGAGGGCTTAGACAAAGTCCTACAATGGCTTTGAGCAAAACACTCGACAATTTTACGAAATCAAATTATTACAACACTAAATTAAAGAGCAAGAGGAGGAAGTTGGCGTAGAAGAGACACCTAAGTATCGCATGAATAAAACCCTCAAAGAAATAGATGACTTTGACGCAGATAAAATTACAGATACTTCAGCTCCTAATAATACACGTAGGAAAAAGAAAAAACTTGTGTGGGATTCCTATGTATATCCATAATTAATCATGAATTCTCTTTATTATGATGTTAAACATCCTTCGACTTTCGCAGGCGTTCAAAATCTACCAAATCAGCCTCGAATAAGTCATCAATATTATTCACTTTGTACTTATTCATAGAAAAATTTTTTCTGACATTTTTATGAAGCGTGTATGTTTCCTGCCCCTGTAACCATTCTTCGATATCCCGTGATGTGAATTTTCCACGTAAACTTTTTTGCAGCTTTTGAACGCCTGCGAAACTCGAAGGATGTTTAACATCATAATAAAGAGAATTCATGATTAATTATGGATATACATAGGAATCCCACACAAGTTCTTTCTTTTTCCTACGTGTATTATTAGGAGTTGAAGTATCTGTAATTTTATCTGCGTCAAAGTCATCTATTTCTTTGAGGGTTTTATTCAAGCGATCTATAGGTGTCTCTTCTTCGCCAACTCTCCTCTTGCTCTTTATAGTGTTGTAATAATTTGATTTCGTAAAATTGTCGAGTGTTTTGCTCAAAGCATTGTAGGACTTGTCTAAGCCCTCATCCGATCTATTTCGCAGTATCTGTTTGTATTTTACGTTACCTATTAGTTCTAAGGGAATATTAATATTCTTTAAAGCGTCAACATAATGTTGCCATTCATACGCTTCGGCTTGTTTACGAGCTCTAACCGTGTCATTTATCAGATCGATAATATTCGCTCCGTGTAACAATTTCCCATTTATAGTAACTACACCTGTTTTATCCCAAGTTATCAAATCTGTATTTTTCAGCATATTTATCAGCAATTTCGCTTTATTATGTAACGTTTTAGGAACAGTCTGCAATACATCATCTACGAGGGCATCTTCCGAATTGTTAGATGTATTGTTTTCAGTAATTATAGGTATCTTTAAAGGAATTCTATCTGTCTGCGTAAAATGTAGATATCTTTGAAGCACTTGCTGGTATTTTTTCCATTTCTCCTCGTCGGGTATATCACAATTCAATATAACAATCATCTCACTATCTAACTTTGACGCGGGCTCCGAAGGTTTGCTGTTATTTTTCATTCTGCTAAATATTTCATGATCGATAACAACCATTTTCTTTGTGTGATCCATAGTTATTTTATATTACGAGAATAAAGCTTGAAGTGCCCCCGTTAGTAAAGGAGTTAATATCAGAGGTAGTAAAGCGCCGCCTCTCTGAAGTAATATTTTCTTCTTCTGTTTGAAATTACGTTTATCTGTTAAATTTCTCAATGTTTTTTTATGTTTTCGAAGTTTTGATTTCTGCGCTGTGTTCAAATGGACTTTACCTCGCAGAATATTATGAACGCATTCACAAATACTATTTATAACGGCTGTATCAGCGTTTTTCAAAACTGCCTTACGTTGTTTAGGTGACGAGTTCGCTAGAAATCGAAGCACCTCTTTATTAGATTTGATCAGACGACTCATCATCAACGAATGAGTTAATATTATTTAAAGTTAAACTATTTATACCCTACTTAGGTTGGTAGATAATACAAGGTTGTTCGTTTGGAAGTATATTCGTGCGAACACGAAAATTTTCAGGTGTTGATTGTTTCAAGTCTATCAGAATGTATCCGTGAGGTTTAGACGTTGCATCATTATAAGCTTCCTGAATGAATTTTGTATTTTCAGGATAAAGTTGACGGGCCAAATGCATTATTTGAGCTTTATCTCGGGGGTTTTTGAAATATACTATATAGTTTGCGTTCAAAGAAATATCTCTCTGACCTCTACCCTGATGAAATAAATTTTGCGTTATGAAAATTACGCTTAAATTTCTGTGATGGCATCCTTTTGTAAATATATTCACAATTTCTTTATTTGTCTCAGTCATCATATCATCTATTACGATTAAACTATTCTGACTACCATCATAATCTTTCAAACACGGTAGACCTTGTTTATATTTTATATGAAAAGTTTTTTCCTCTTCAAAAGTTGGTTGCCATTCATCGTAATAATACACGATATTAACTATTGGTTTATCACACATGTAACTTAGGTTTTCTAAAAATTTATAGGTGAACACTGTTTTCCCCGAGAATGAGGGACCAGCTATAATGCAAGTAAAGGGGTGTTTAAATTTCAATTCCATTTTTATGGATAATTTAGTGTTTCGACCTAGCAAGTTTGTAATGAACTGAGTAAATTTTCTGATTAAGTTTATTTTTATATAATACATTTAATCATATTTATATACAATAATATAACTACCAACTTACACTATCCAATAAAATATTCTCAATATTGTAATAATATTTCACAAGTAATTCATACATATAGGGTGAGTCATTGTAACTCAATTTTAGGAATTCAGCACAAGTTTGTATATCGATTACGAGCATTTTCAGTAAGGATGAAATCTGCGAAATAATCAATTGTGCAATACCTGGTAAAAATCACACGATTTTGTCCCCCTCACGTTGAATAACTCAGCGACGCTTTTGTGATCGTCAACCTTTTGTGTGTTTTCTTAGAAATACCTGGCCACGTTGAATGTCAGGGGTGTATTTCATACGATTTGCGAATTTTGGTCTAAATTTGTAAAAAATATTCAATTCTCACGATCCTCAATCATTAGTTAATACGGTCCTGCCCCGAACACCTGGTCTAACAAAAGACTGCACCGCACAATAGGAACAATAGACCGGCTCGAACAATAGGAACAATAGACCGGCCCTAACAAAAGAAACACCTGGCATAACAATTGACTGCACACCTGCACCCAAACAATAGGAACAATAGACCGGCCATGATTTATGACCTTGAACTGTCATCATCAATCATTTTTAATGGCTTCAAGTGGAGGTATTCTACTGCCAATACACCTCTTTGTGGAAAAGAAGACTTTAGTGTTCAGAGTTCATATCAGAGCATAATTGTTTGAAAAGATGGGTATTCAGAGCAGTACTTCTGATGAAGTTAACAACTTTTATAGCTGCTTTCAACGCAATAGCCAAGCATTCTGGTAGGGTTTTGGCAGCCAACGCTTGGCGACGTATAACGCAATGTGTTGATCTTGCAGATGATTTTTCATTTTTATCAATGCAGAAAGACCAGAGTGGGAACCAAGCATAACTGAAGCATCTTCCGTACAAATACCCGCAAGTTTTTGCCACCAAAGATGATATTCCTCAAAACATAGACTCATTTCATCCATAACATCAACACCTTGCGTCGTTTCCAGTCATTTGGAAAACAGTTACTCTTCCTTTAATACTTTATTATCATGCAGAAATCGAGCAAATACAAGTAATTGACAGCATTGTGAAACGTCATCAGATGCATTACATTACAGTGCAAAATAAGAACTGCATAAATATCGAAAAGATGAGCAGAGTGAAGGGGCTGAAATGACCGAACGCGACTTATTCAGTTATATGAGTTATCAACATTTTTAGGATGGCTTCGCGGACCACCTCGGGTGCTTCCAGGGACCACCGGTTAAGAACCACTGACCTAGCCTGTTATTGCTAATATATATATATATATATACATATATATATATATATATATATATATATATATATATATATATATATATATATATATATATATATATATATATATATATATATATATATATATATATATATATATATATATATATATATATATATATATATATATATATATATATATATATATATATATATTATATATATATATATATATATATATATATACAGGGTGTCCTAATTGCCATGGGCCACTATTGCTATCTCGGTAATTATAAGAACTACAAGGTTGGTCAAATTAGACAAAATGTGCAGTTTTTGGAGGACACTGAAAATCTAGTTTCATATTTGAAAAAGCAAAATTCTATCTCGAGCTACGGGGGTTTTTCGAAAAATTGCTCAAAACTATTTGATCGAGTATCTCAAATAGTATAATTTTAACCAAAAATTAGTTAGAGAAAAAATTTATGCATTTCAGACGTTCTTCAAATGGGTATTTTTTTAAGGAAATTTGGTTCATCTAGTTTCCGTGATATTACCATCAACTAACTTTTTTTAAATACGGACCTGTTTTCTTTATTCCATTTCTTGAAAAAACTTCTCCTGATTTTAACAACGATGTATCACATGTTCATAGTTGTATTGAGTTAAAAAAAAATGAGAACATCAGAGGTGGCTTAGACTACCAATAAAACAATTGCCTATTTTAATAACATAAACAGACTGTTGCAGCATGTTATGAAAGAAACTGTTTATTAAGTTTTAAAACATTCAAACTTTTTACCTTTTAATTAAAATCTAGTTATGTAATAAACCTCAAAACTTCCTTATTTTTTAAAATTACCTTTGCCAAAATTCAAAGTGGAAGATACATACATTTATTTCATCTTTCCCATTCTCTGCCGTTACAGATGTTCCCCGTTCTGAAGGATTATTAAATGATCCGTATTGTAGCAAATTTCGCTTTAGCCTTGTGAAAATTATTCGATTCAGTAAGCACCTTTCGGGGTACGAATTTTGATACATTTGAAGGGCTCTTTCGGCACCTCGGAATGCTTTTGCATAACAAAAAAATAAATCTAATTTTTCCCATTGGAAAACGCTACCATGTTGGTTCAAACTTACTTTCACACATGTATTACGGATCATAGTCTTCAATAAGCAATCGTTTCTCTTTGCTCTATGATTGAACCATTGATAAAATGAAAAAAGTGCCAAAAATTTAAATACTAATTTTTTACCATTTAAATACTTCAAACGATTATGGACATGTGATACATCGTTGAAATCAGGGTTTTTTTATAATTTGGAATGAAAACCGCAGGTCCGTATTTAAAAAACAAAGTTGAATGTGATATCTCGAAAACTAGACGAACCAAATTTCCTTAAAAAATACCAGCTTAAAGAACTTCTGAAATGCAAATATTATTTTCCTCTCTAATTTTTTGTAGAAATTATACTTTTCGAGATATTTGATCAAATAGTTTTGAGCAATTTTTCGAAAAACCCCCGTAGCTCAAGATAGAAATTTTTTATTTCCAATCTGAAACCGGATTATCAATTTCCTCCAACAACTGCACATTTTATCTAATTTGACCAACCTTGTAGATATTATAGTTACCGAGATAGCAATAGTGGCCCATGGCAATTAGGACAACCTGTATATATAAATATATATATATATATATATATATATATATATATATATATATATATATATATATATATATATATAAAATATATATATATATATATATATATATATTATATATATATATATATATATATATATATATATATATATA
Source organism: Cynegetis impunctata (assembly GCA_030704885.1). Taxonomy (NCBI): domain Eukaryota; kingdom Metazoa; phylum Arthropoda; class Insecta; order Coleoptera; family Coccinellidae; genus Cynegetis; species Cynegetis impunctata. The sequence continues at coordinate 166,139 of JARQZK010002309.1, read as the reverse complement.
TATATATATATATATATATATATATATATATATATATATAGATGGGTAGTCTTGACTGGCTAGTTGAGGAAAAATGTATTTGAATATTTTGATTTTTTTTTTTATGTGACGAAGTTGTACCCATCAGCTTGTTCTGTTCTTCGTTTTATACGTGTTTTTTCAAAATTTATATAACCTCAAGTTAGTAAGTATTCTTTAACTTTTTGTGAATGCTGTTGTAAATCTGAATTTGTTCTTTTATTATAGATGTCTTGATAAAGGAAATAATCATTTCCGAAAGCTCGACCATATGACAAAGAGTATTCTTTAACCTAGCCCAACAATTATTCTGACTGCAACCTCAAAATATTCAAATACATATATATATATATATATATATATATATATATATATATATATATATATATATATATATATATATATATACACATCCAAAACACTCTTTTCGATACGATGCAATAGTGTATTATTTTCGGGGAAAATATGACTTAAAAATATGAACACGAACACCCTTAAATAGAAATAACTCACATCTAATATCGACTACAAATAGTATGTGATTGATCGTTCGTCAAATAAAACATTCAATAAAATTAAAACAGTTTATTATTTTATTTATTACTTCTTGCATAGAAATATATTTTAATTTTTTAGTCGTATATTGGTTGAAATACTTCCTCTGTAATAATGAAAATGCATTAGTTATAATGTATATTCTATATGAATCATATTATATGATAGTGCAACATAAATCTATAGATTCATGCATAAATATACATTAATGTAGTGTTGGTAAGTAGAATAAAATTGAATTCAATATGCCGCACTCAGAGTGCAGCATCTTACTTGTATTCATTCATGTAATATTGCTCATAATACATACCAACCAATAGCGATAACATGTTATAGGAAAAACAGAAAAAAGAAAAGAGAAATAAGTGAGCTGGATATCTATTTCGTACACTACAGAACATAGTAATAATATTCACTGGAATAAATTCCAATTATTGAAGATATTAGATACAAATTTTGTGAACGGTTCCAACCAATAACTAAATAAAAGCATATCCTAATGGCAAAACATAAGGACAGCTTCTTAACGTTAATGTTACCAACAAAAAAATTAAATTAACAATTATTTTGTTACATTTCACTAGTATCATATCGAAAGGATATCAGTTATAACACCTAATGAGCAGTGGCGGATTATCCTTAAGGCAAACTAGGCATGTGCCTAGGGGCGCGAGGGTACAAAGGAGCGCGCGGAACTGTAGAATAGAGAAAAAATATACAATATAGCATGAAATTAATTGTACCAGTAAGTAAGCCACGTACTTGGACAATAAAAACTATTAATTTTGCTTACAACCTCAATTTGCTTTATTTTATAACAAAAGATAAATTTAACGGATGGGACTGACTAAAACGCCTTCAAACAACCTTGTTCTAATTCACATAATTCCTGAAGAAAGGGAAAATTTTAAGAACTATGAGCAGCAAGTCTTTGAACTTTCACTACCCAAAGAATATGAAAAGGATAAAAAGAGGATTCCGAAGAAAAAGCTCAAAGCAGATGAATCTGCCGAAGATATTACTACTTCACTATCTGGTCGAGAAACATTCAGAGTGACAGTATTTTTAGTAATTATAGACATACTTGTGGTTAAACTTCCAAAGAAACGAGAATCATACAGTAATTTTTACAGTAAATTTTCAATTTTAAACAACTCGACCAATTTGAGCACTGAGGAAGTTCAAAATAGAGCAAGTACGTTAGAAACAATGTATTCCGGTGATTCAGAAAAGTGTTTTGTGGATGAATCTATCCGCCTACGTTCTTATTTAACAACAGTAGCTCGGGACGGGAAACTGCCCCGAACAACCAACGCAATTTTAATGGTTCTAAGAATTGATGAACAATTTATCCAAACGTTAACATAGCTTTAAGAATGTGTGTATCGACAGCAGTCAGAAATTGCATTGGTGAGCAGTGCTTTTCCTGTCTAAAAGAGAGTGAAAACTTATCTTCGCTCAACTATGATAGATATCAGATTACATTGTTTTAACTCGAGGGACCTACAGTTTAACGCCGGTTCCGAACAGCCAATGGGCTTGTAAACTATGATCATTACCCAACAATTTTTAATCATAAATAACCACTAAATTCCGGACATACACAACACCCAAGAGCGAGGTGGGACTCGAACCCACAATCCTCGGTTTACAAACGGTATAAGGCGGTTCACCCTACCGCTGATCTACCGAGGCCTCACAGAATCAAACTTATTGCAATCTTTAAACTATGACGATGTTATTGACAATTTCGCAAGACAAAAATGTAGGCGCCAAAAATTTTTATTTTGTACATGAAAATTAGCAACTTTGAACACTAGCGAAAAAGCTGCTTAATTGTACATACATACCAGTATAATTTCATTTTCTACTCTGAATAATTTCTGCAAATAATTCTATTATTTACAATTATATCTAACTTTAAGTTACCAGAGTGCCTTTAAGTTCACTTTAAGTATACTTAAAAATTCAGATGGTGTTAAAAATGTAACCCTTTATCCGAGTTTATCTTAATAATTCACAACTTGATTTTTTTAAAATTTACCAAGTATTAATAAATTCTTAAAATTAATAAAAGCTCCAGACGTTCGTTTCCCAAATTTTCCCGACCGAGAAAGAAATCCGGGAACTTCCGCGCTTACGGCATACTCCTAGGCCACTATCTATACTATCGAATTTGAACTATAACATATTAAAGTTAGTTAGTTATATAAATAAAATATTAGATACACTGATTTGATTCATATTTTATCATGTTCAATAATTTAATTCATACGACTGGCGTGTAAAGCCAAATAGGGAATATCATAATTTTCGGGTTTACATGCCAGTCGTACCTTAAAGTTTTAAAATATTGTAAACCGAAATCGTAAGATTTGTCCGACAATATCGATCTCATGTAAACTCATGCTCTTTTAGTCTTGGCCCCCATCTCATCGCGTTTTCCTAAGGGGTAGCACATTACACAGTTATTTTTAATATCGGGGCGCCGATGAGATGCTTGCCTACGGCGCTCTGAACATTTAATCCGCCTCCGCTAATGAGATATAATGGTTGAAAACGTTGAAATACGTTAAGAAATTCAACGTGCTGTAAAATACGTAATAACTCTGGAACACATCTTTTCTTAGACGAGAAGCGATTGCAGGATATCTCGTTCTGGGTATCCTCCAGTCCGGAGAAACAGTTTTCGGGCGTGTTGCTTACAATATTTTTTGGGCATGTGGAAAATCAAATCAATAGCACTGATCTTAATACCTAATATTTATTTGGAGAAGAAATTTAAAAACATTCTAATCCTTGTTTATATGAATATTTATTTTGAAATTCCAACTATGGCTGATATTGAAGTAGTGCAGTCATTGAAGCGTAAAATAGATTTTCACCTCCGAAATTTTTTAATATGAACCGATATACATGAAATTTTTGAATTAGGCTTATCTTACCCTTAACTTCAAAAGTGATACTGACCCGAACTCCGTTTTCACCCGGGGGGTGGTTGCCACTCCTTTTCGGTGGTGGATTTAAAAAAAAAAATAACCTCGGATATCGATAGAAGACCTAATTTTAAGCAAAAAAATGTTTTATAAAGTTTTTTCAGAAACCCAATGCTCTTCAAGTTATTGGCAATTGAAAATTCGGAATTTTCAGTTTACTAATGTTTAGTTTACTAAGTAGAAAAAAATACGATTAGTTCTTGGGCCATAACTCCTTCAATTTTGATGCTATCACAACTTATAAAAAACCATTTTAAAGGTAATTAAAAGAGCTGCAAATTTTTTCATTACAATATGTAGTGAAAAACCTTTTATTTTGAAACGGTGAAGGGTCAAAGGGCATGCATACAATTTATTCGCTCTCCGCTAGATGGCATTGAATACATCGATTAAATTTCAGACAGAAAAAACGGCTTTGTTCGTCAATATCTCGCTTAATATTGCACTTAGAACACTCTATAAAAAAACTAATTTGTTCATTTTTTTACCTGCTACAATTGTTCCATATAATATATTGTTAAAATGCATATTTTTGGAGATATTTGCAAAAAACCGTTGAAAATCGTGGGAAAATTCCGAATTTTCAATTGCCAATAACTTGAAAAGTATTGGGTTTCTGAAAAAACTTTATGAAACATTTTTTGCTTAAAATAAAGTCTTCTATCGATATCCGAGGTTATTTTGAAACAAAAAATTCCACCACCGAAAAGGGGTGGCAACCACCCCCAGGGTGGAAACAGAGTTCGAGTCAGTATTACTTTTGAAGTTAAGGGTGAGATAAGCCTAATTCCAAAATTTCATGTAAATCGGTTCATAGTAAAAAATTTCTGAGCTAAAAAGCTTCAATGGCTGCACTAAAGAGATTAATTTTTTAAAATTAAATATAATTAAAATTATTCATTATAAAGTAGGTACTCCGGATTCTGTATCTTGAATTTGGAAACGAAGACAAATAACAAAACTCAGTCATAGTTGAAAACAACCACATCATACGTCTGAAATATTCCATATTCGATACAGTGGTAATGAATGAAAATATCAATTTTTGTCTTGTCCTTGATTGAAAAATGTGAAAATATAATTTGGCATAATATGTAACCTAGAACATTTTCACCTATTGAAGTTAATAATTTGATCACAATGTAAAATGGAAGTGACAAGGATATTTGCCGAATATTGTTCTCTTGAATTTTCCAAGAAAATAGCTTCTAAAAGAAAAAAATTATTTGCCTTTATTCAATTTTATTCATAAAATGAGAACATAAATGAACCCATGCTATTATCATATAACCTCACATATAAATGTGCTCTTTTCTTGGTCGTTCCACCGATAGAGACACTACAATTAAACTATGGAGACGGTTTCTATGGAGAAAAACAGTGTGTATTGCAAATGTCATTTTATTGTAAACGTCTTGATGAAATGTATATATAAATCATTTTAAATCAATTCACAGGTACAAAAATGTATTCTGAGGATAAAAATTGTACCGAAACGACGAATAAGTATGGCCAGAAAGCGATTCCCCGCATGCCGTGGATGCCGGAAGCAGGACCAGAGTGGGAGACCGGTCCTTCGAAGTTCGTCAAGAGGGTCCGAGAGGGGTTGCGGTATCCTCCGCTGTTTGCAGACAAATCCTGGACCAGAAGCGTGCCACAGAAGGACACGCAACAGTATTTCAAACCAACTGAGACTATTGGTAAGCTAATATTCGGTACATTTTTCTTTTTCTCTCATCATTCATTTGTGTCGTTGTCATTATTGGTTGCCTGGGTTATGTCGTCTTGGCGTTCACAAACATTTCAGCATTTTTTACTTTCAAATGCTATGGACATAATAGTTATTTTTCTCCAACCATCAAAAAATGTTGACATTTTTGTACTATTTTCAGGTGCAAAAGCCATCAATTCCCTTACCGTACGAAAATTTGCTCGTTGCTTAGCAACACTTTTAATCCTAGGATTAAAAACGCTACTTTTAATCCTAGGACCAAAAGTAATTGCATTTGAGCTCTCTAATTGAAATTTGAAAAAAAAACATTGTCTCTTACAAACTTAGTAAAACAAACTAATTGGGCAACTATATATAGGTATTTATTTGTTATTTATATTGATATTGAATGTACAATTGGAACAATTATTGTCAAAATTCAAAGCACCACTGAAATTATCACTAACAATTTTCGAACAATTCAAAAGATTTTCATTAATGTTAGAACAACTCAAAATATTCTCCGTAACTGTTGATGAAATATTCGAGGAAATATCTGAACAGGTACTTGTACCTTCTTTGTCAGGTTGCAATATTTTTCTGGCAGTATTCTCTTTGTTGATTCGTGATTCTTCAATATATCCTTCTGCTACCGTACTCGATTTCCAACCTCCATGTCTTTTAAGACAAGTGAGGTCACCGCCACCATTAATAAGAAGTGTAGCAGATGTTCTTCTTAGCGAATGTCCAGTATACTCCTTCCAATTTTCTAACTTCAAAAATTTTGCAATTTCTTGCGGCACGAAACTAATTTTGTGAATACCAACAACCATTCTATGACACTTCCCATTAACATACTTCAAAAATAAACGACGTTCGTGTATATTTGATGGCCGTAGTGCAACATATTTTCGAAATAAACGCAAATAATTATCACCTATAATGGTAAACAAACGAGGTTTCTTGTTTTCTGTCTGCAAAATTTTTACGACCAGGACCGAGTCCATATCTTCAATGTCATCAATTTTCAAATGAACTAGTTCGTCACAACGCATAGCACCTCCAATTCCTAATACTAGAACAACCTTTATCATCAAATATACATTATCAGGTGCCATATCCAGGAACCGATCCACTTCCTCCTTTGTAAAAACCCTAGACTTTTTAGGTATATATCCATCACTTTGCCTTTTTAACAATGCTCGTAATTTTGAATATTTACTAATATCCACACCATTTTTGATATCCAGTGTGGATCGCAACATTGAATACTGCGACCAAAGAGTGGATGGCTTGACGGTCTTCGTTAAATTTGAGAAATACACCATAAGAACACTCTCCACATAGTTTTGCACATTTTTTTCTTTGCACCAATCCATGAATCGCTGATATGCAAGTTCATAAACTTGGCGAGATTTGGGTGGCAAAAGATTTAGATATACTGCTTCGGCACTTTCCAATATATCCGCAGGTATATTTTCATCGTGTTCGGGATTCATTTTAAAAGCAGCATAAAAACTACTACAAAAATTATATGATTAGTACGTCTACTGACGTCTACTTGACAATCAATATTCACCAACAATACCAGATATCCATGACTACCGACTTACTATCGCTGTTATAATTAATAGGTGTTCAAATTTATTACCAAATTATTAACGATTTTTGAATAAAACTAAATTTATTTTAATTTTGACTTGGTTGGAGAAAAAATAGTATATATCATACGGACTAAAAGTGCCTATTTTTACTCGCAATTTTGCATTCGCTCGGCTGCGGTGCGCTCCGCCTCGCAACTGCAAATATTGCTCGTAAAAAAAATAGGCACTTTTAATCCTTATAATATAATATACTATTACGATACAAGTGAATTAACAGCATCATTAAGATACGCGTGTGAAAGTTGCACAACGAGTGCATAACACAAGTTGTGTAACCACACAAGTGTCTTAATGGGGTTAACTCGCGTGTATTGTATAATATTTTATCTACTCCTAACCGGGATACTTATTTTTAAACGATTCATTTTTATTATAATTAATTTTACCTTAATACCTTTGTTCAAATGAGTACCTTAAACACCATGCATGGCAATGTCAATTTGATATTAAATAATATTGATGTCACTTTAAAGTCAAGTTTCAAAAATTGTAATCTAAAATGAGCGATTCAGAAAGTATTCCTTCTGATATTGAAGAAGTGGCATCGAGAGCCATTTCTGTTTTGTTACCAGAAAAATCCAGGCAGAAATATGAGTCTGTATACTATAAGTATATATTTTGGTAGTCATCTGAAGAAAGAGTGCGGTAATAAAAATACGTGAGTTAAGAAGCTCTTAACCCACTTAAAATGCGTGCGGTAACAGCTTTTCAACTTACTGGAGTAGATAAAGTATAGTATTCAACTTGCGGTAATGGTCATAACTCACTTGATGAACTTCATCTGCGTGAGTTATGACCTACATTACCGCTCGTTGAATAATATACTATTTACAAACGTCAAAACACCGTCAATATGAAAATATTCACATTTTGACACGAGGTGAAACACCATAAAGATTATATCACGTCGTCAAGGGTATATTCACTTATCAATACGCAGTAGTTATGCAAAATTCACGGATTCTATTGGCTTATTCATATATCGATAAAACCAAGTGGTCTAATGTAATAAATTGAAACCCTGTATTTCTATCATATTTTCGAAAATTCTATCTTTTTTTTGTTTCGTGAAAAGTCTTATCAATAATTACATAACAGCAGCTTATTCGTCATTACTTTTTCAACCGTGCTCAATATTTATATTATCGATAAAACCAAGAGCGCTATTGTAATAAATGAATATCCTTACATTTATGTGTTATTGTCATATTTTTTCCATGCGCCATCTATTTTTTGAATTGCGGTATTGTCATACGGCCGGGAAAAGTTGTAATTACTTGAAATCAATTATTATGATTAATTTTGATGAATTGTAATCACCGCAAAGTGTTGAATAGAAAATAACTAACAGGGTATGTATATGAGTGTGGTGCAGCTTTAAATTAATTCTTCACCACAACCTCATAACTTGAGTTCTACAACTGCAATAAATTCGGGAATAGGTGTAACAAATTGTAATCAAAGTGAAAAAAATTCACGATGAGTGAAATAGGTTGTGGGTATAAATGCTGGTGCACCGTAAGGGACATCATAACTAGGTTGATGGACGGGATACTGCTGATGAACTCGCTGCAGGGCAAAAAAGATTGTCTAGTGTTTCCATCGTGTGTAGTGCCGACGTCGAATGTCCTAGCATTCTTCCTTGAAAGATGAATGAGAATTCATGTCGTCTGACCTCATGAAATAAGCTCAGTTGAAGTGTTAATTTGATTAAACATGAATTTTTCTATTTTTCTATTTTCAGATATTAACACTTTTTTCTTAACTTCCATGAACCCACGCACCCCGGTTTTATATACTTTACCAAAAATACATAAAATTGATTGCCCGATGCGTCCAATAGTATCTTATATTAACGCTCCTGCGTATAAATTATGTCAGTATTTGAATAAGAAATTACCCACCTTAATTCAATTCAATCCGGAGTATAGCATTAAAAATTCTATTCAGTTAGTTAATCATCTTAAGAATATCAAAATTCCTTTAAATACTAAATTAATTTCATTTGACGTTATCAACTTATTTCCTTCCACGCCAACTCAAGAAGTTAAAAATATTGTTAAGCGATATCTAGAGATGAACCCAAATTTAACAACTCCAGCAGTCAACGAAACAATGTCTGCCTTAATCTTATGTTTGAAACAGAGTTATTTCAAGTTTAATAATATAATATACAAACAAGAAGACGGATTGCCCATGGGATCACCGTTATTGCCTTTGTTGAGTGAAATTTTCATGAATAACTTAGAAGAAAAAAATTTCAATGCTGATAATAATTTAATTACTAACGTTTCATTAAAAGGCGTTATGTAGATGATATTTTTTGTATTTTGACCGGTACAGATAGGCAGTTAGATAATTTCCTTAAATATATAAATACTTTCTACAACTCTATTCAATTTACAAAAGAAGTAGAAAACGAAAACGGTACCTTGAATTTCTTAGACGTTCAGATTGCTAGGAATTTGAATTCTCTTACTTTCAACATTTATAGAAAACCAACCTTCACAGATACTCTAAGTCACAGCGACAGTAACCAACACATTAAAATAAAACTCTGTGCTTTTCATTCGTTCATACATAGGTTGTTCACGATTCCATTATCGGAAACAAATTTTCAAACTGAAGTTAATACAATTAAATTATAAGCCACTAATAACGGTAACAATGAAAGTCTTATCGACAAGCTCATTGGGAAAAACGAATAAAGTATCTGTTGCATTCAATATACCCCACGCAAACTATTAATGAAGAACAAAAATACTTCCCAATAAATTATGTGCCTAATTTGAGTCGCAAAATTTGTAACAGACTATCGAAAAATAACGTTAAAACAATTTGTACAAATGAAAGAAACTTGAAGTCATTCTTGGCCAATAATAAAGAAAAATCTAACATCGGAGAAAACAGTGGTGTTTATAAAATATTTTGCGACGAATGTCCTGCTTTCTATATTGGACAGACAGGAAGGAATATAAATATTCGTGTTGAAGAACATAAGAAGTCAATTCTACAAAACAAAAATACCACTGGCTTCTCTGAGCATTGTATAAAATTCAATCATTTCCTGGATTTCAACAAAACCAAATTGTTACATTCAGGTAACAAAGGAAAGTTCCTTGACCTTCTTGAAATTCTCGAAATAAGTTTCGCCCATAATAGTCAATTGCCCCTTGTAAACGAACAAATTGATTTTCAGGTATCACCTTTGCTTTTGTCTGTCTTATAAAATACGATGTAATACTCTCCTGTAGTCAGTCTTGATAATGAGTTCATAACTCGAAACATGTCGACTTTTCGTTACTGCTAAATACAGTATCTAAATAATTTTTTATATTGTGAAACATAAGCCAAGTGTTTTTTATTTTAAAGTTTATACTTTAAACATGAATTTTTGAACTGAATTTCCCAACGCATTTATTATCTTGATAATCCACGTTCCGTCTGTTAAGCGCAAAAGAATTTTTATGATATACTACTGATATATAATATTTATCTCTGTTATATAGTATACTAATTTCTATTATTTCTATAGGAGCAGCTATTAATCCACCCATGCAGTTATACTTTAAACATGAATTTTTGAACTGAATTTCCCAACGCATTTATTATCTTGATAATCCACGTTCCGTCTGTTAAGCGCAAAAGAATTTTTATGATATACTACTGATATATAATATTTATCTCTGTTATATAGTATACTAATTTCTATTACTTCTATAGGAGCAGCTATTAATCCACCCGTGCAGGATATGAGAATTCAAAACTTGAGAAAAAAAACGAAGAGAGTTCAAGTTAATCCATTGGGACCTGATGGTAAGTGTGCGATTAATCAATGTTTCAAAATCAGAGGTTATCTGCACGTATAATTACATCTTTGAATTTAATATGGAAAAAAATTTAGGGGTCTATTTCACTTCCAGCAGAAATGATTTTGATTACGTTCATAGTAGTTTGAACAGTGAGTGGGTGTTCAATGTTGACTCGTCACTGATTTAACATTTTATGTTAAAATTTGAAGTAAGGTTGAGAGTTGACACCTAACAATATTGTTTATGAAGTAATTTACTCTTTGAATGTCGATTACAATATCTACATATTTTGTGTAGAAATATAATAATATTCGAATAAATAAATAAATGATTTTTCAGAAAAGTACTGCTATTTTGAATTAATAAATATAAATATTTAATATAAAACTTTTTTCTTGAAGGAAAGTTACAATATCCCCCAAAGAAATCGAAGATTCAACAATATCAGGAGAAGAGACAACTCGACAAAAAAAAGAAGCAAGGTTCAGGCTTGGTCGATATTGAAGAACTTCTATCAGGTAGATATTGGAAGAAAAGAAGAGAAAGAAAAGAGAAAAAAGAAAAAGAAAAAGCAATGCGAATGAAATTGAAAGCACTGGAAAAGGCTGAATTTTACCCCGATGAGTCTGAGTGAGTGAAAAATACTTTCAATTTCAGCGACCTTATATATATATATATATATATATTCATATAAATATATATATATATATATATATATATATATATATATATATATATATATATATATATATATATATATATATATATATATATATATATATATATAGTGTGTCCACTATAAGGACTTACCACCCCTGTAAAATCGTTATTATTCGATCGATGTTGGAAAACGTTTTTTTGTTAGATAGGTATTAGAAATGTCCATCCAACAAGAAAGTGGTCATATTTTTGAACTGTTATCGTGGCCAACTGCGACCAATTTTATTGAACCATATTTCAAGAAGTACTATTAGGGACTTTTTCTCACCAGAAAAAATGATGGATTCTGAATCAGAATCAATGGAAACATACCCATACCGATTTTCATCATCATAAGATACAGGGTGATCGAAAAAACGAATTATTATATTTTTTTCAATATGTCATCAAAACATGTACTATTATGGTATTTTTGGAAAAAACTAGTGACAAAATATTATTTAGGATTGCTTTGAACATATCTGTATAAACTTTTATAATTCAAATATACAATTTGTCTGACGGAAAAAAAATGAAAAATGATAAGTGGGCAATATTTTTTCTATATGATATTTCTTTTAACAATAAGTGTTATTCTCAGTCAAAACTTACAACTCTATATAAGAGTATGAACCTAGATTATATTCAGTTCAAACACAGAAATTTGAGTATAATTGAACTGGATTTAGTTGATACTTAGTACCTATAACATATTTTCTGTTGTACATTATTGAATGTCCTATATCAGCCTTGAGATTTTATGTTATAACGATTCTGCGTAGAAAAGAGCAAAAATATCTAAAATCAAAATCGTCTAGAATAGTATATTCTGTAACAAGGTTAGAATGAAAATTCGATGCGAGTGGAAAAGTTCCGAACGCGAGCCGAAGGCGAGCGTGAGGAACCACGAGCATCACGAATTTTCATTCTAACCGAGTAGCAGACTATACTTTCTCCACGATCGAAAATTTTAAATATATATTTTTATTTGAAAACGAACAAAAGATAATTTATATTACAGAACTCAATCACAATTATATTAGGTAAACACTCAATAATTCAAGAAACATTCTACTTTGTATTAATTGTTATATTTGTACAGTTCTCGAAATGAAAACTGGTGCATTATTGGAAGAATTTTCAACAATTGCGTGGTTTGTAGAAGATGAACTAACAGTCACATAATTTGAAGTGGAAGGCACGATTAGGGGTGTATTAGATCCAGTAATTGATGAGGCTAACTTATTTCCTTTATTTATTCGATTTTGCACCGAATTTTCTATGTATCCTTCTGGCACTTGAGAAGACTTCCACCTCCCATGCCTTTTTAGTGTTTCCATATCCGCTCCTGTGTCCACTAACACAGTAGCCGACGTCCTCCGATAACAATGACCAGTGTAGTAGTGTATTTTCACACTCTGATTCTGAATCACTGCATAAATTCATAATACTTATTATATTTTCGAATGAAAACGTGACAGCAATAATTTTGACACTTACTCAAATTTGCCACTACGATGACAATCAACTGCGTCAAGACTAATGTCATTGTTGCTAGCCAGTGTCAGAATATTATTCTAACACAAGGGAGAGAAAGCAAATACATTTAAATTGCATGGGGGCAGAGGTGTTGCGGAATATTTCAATCTCAAGAGAGAGAATTCCAGCATTCTGTAATCAAATTTGATATCAGAATTGATGAATTCTGTGATGATCGTGGAGAAATTAGAATTATTCGTGTTATATGATTGACCAGTAATTTAGGTTCTCAAAGTAACATCATGAACGGTTACTCCAATAAGAGTGCTGTGAAAAATATTATATTATTTATTAGCTGTCAATAATTAATGTAAGTTTAGTAGTTTATACTGTTTCAAAGGCGTGGAAAACACGAAAAATTTCATATTCTTTACGGGAAAGGGTGGAATTAATAAGATTAGTTGGTGATAGAACGCGTACTTCTCGTGAAACTGCTAATGAATTCAACAGAGGTCATACAGAACGTAACATTAACCATGTAACAGATTATTTGATCAACATGTGAACAGTAGAAAGACTTCCAAACCAGCATCGTAATAGTCCAAGATCCCAGAGCCGCCAGACGATACTTATTTTCTCAGCAATGATATCTATGGAATGAAGTAGTGTTCTTATGTACTTTCAGTGTATGGGTACCTGCTACCTTGTGCCGAAGGCATTCCAGGTATCAGGTGCTAAATATGGAAAAAAACTCAACTCACTTTTCTTATTTTCTCAAACTTGATTTCTATATATGAACTATTTCAATACGTTATGCAAGCAGCCAGACTGAACGTATGGGCCAAACATCCCGCCAGATACAAATAAAGGATTCAAGAAAAATTACACCATTTGTTGTAATATACCTGTGATGTAGCCATACGCTAAATAAATACAAAATTACCTTTCTTGACTTTTGATTAAAATGATTTTCACTACGATATATACTGAGAATAAATTGTTGACATAATTATAAATTGATTGATCACCATTTTTATGTTATTTTTTTTCGAGCTCCCTGTTCTGAGATTAGTTACCTTCAAAATCATGAATTTCGGTAGAGATATGTATAAAGTAATCTTTAATAAGAAACCATAATTGCTTATTCCCAAAAATACTTCAATAGTAAGTTTTTTTAAGACAATCAAAAAAAAATAATTATTCGTTTTTCGGATACCCTGTATACTATGATGACAAAAATTGGTACAGGTATGTTTCAAGTGATCCTGATTTATGATCTATTATTATTTTTTGAGAAAAAAATCCCTTATACTACTTTTTGAAATATGGGTCAGTAAAATTGATCGCAGTTGGCCACGATAACAGCCTAAAAATATAATTAATCCCTCATTAGATGGATATTTCACATACCTTTCCAACAAAAAAAGAATTTTTAAAATCGATCAAATGATAACGATTTTACAGGGGTGGTAACTCCTTATAGTGGACACACTGTATATATATATATATATATATATATATATATTCATATAAATATATATATATATATATATATATATATATATATATATATATATATATATATATATATATATATATATATATATATACAGGTTGATTCACGGTAGATGGCACATTAGACGTTTCTGGTGAACCATAAAACGGATCACTCTGAAAATTCAATGGAGGACATAGTTGGACATTCTCTACCCAACTAAAATATTTTCGGTTATGCGGTGTTGCCACTTTTATTAGAAAGTAGTAGCAACTTTGATTTTTCAAATGAAACTACCTGTATATTATACTATTTTTAGAATCTCCAACAATTTCTAAACAACTTTTCATAATATTTCTCTATACCTATCTGTTACCGTTTTCGAAATAAAAATTATTTTTTTTTTCGTCGGAAATCGAGACCTCTAAAAACTCTGATATCTTTGAGCTAAGAAATACAACGATATCGAAATTTCGGTTTAAGTTTGCTGATACTTGGGGGCTTCCTACACTTCAGCCTTATCTCCGTTATTTCAATACAGGGTGGTCAAAAAATACAGTTATTTTGTTAGCTTGAAAAAGTGACTGTAAATTGTTTATTTCAAATGGAATACCCTGTATATTATTAAAAATTCAAAAAGCTGCTAGAATTTCCGTTTTATCTATGTATATCATACCTATACCTAACTAGTCAAGTTTCGGACTTATGAGCACTTATTTGTGAAAATGTTCCTTGAACATGGTATCCCCTTGGTATTTGCTAAGCATTTCATGATTACCTACTATTTGACAGTAACGTTGTGACAATCTACCAATAATATCGACACTTTCATCACTTCAGAAGTTGGAAATACCTTTGTTTATTATTTTTGGACAGTGTGATAAAATTATCAGCAGGACATGTAGAAAGTTCAATGAAATGTATCCGAATCTACCGCCAATGAACCTCAAGAAATTTATACGAATTCAGAACAATTTCAAAATGTTTGGATCAACTTTAAAAGCACCAAGAAATGTACATCGGCCCGTAACGAAGACAACCAAATTAATGTCCTAGCATATTTTCACGCATTTCCCGAGTCATCGATAAGAAGTGCTGAAGAAGATTTGGGCATAAAATATTCATCTGTTCAAAGAATCTTGCAAAGACATAACATGCATGATTACAAATTCACCAAAATTCAAGCAATGAAGCTTCAAGACCCTCAACAGAGAGTTTAATTTTGTGAAATGATGTTGGTACGCATTCAAGAAGATCAATTTTTTTAAAATAAAATAATTTGGACTGATGAATCGAAATTTTCAAGAGAAGGGATTTTCAATAGAAAAAATTGTCATTTTTGGAGCAGTGAAAATCCTCACTTCACAAAAGAAGCCGGATATCAAGAAACATTTAGTTATAATGTTTTTTGCATGTTAATGGGTAGCAAATTGAGGTACCTGATATTCGAGGAGTCATTAACATCCAGAAGCTACCTGAATATTTTGGAAAATATTGTAGAGAACTTCGTCGATAATCTTCCACTCGAAGTATATCGAAACTGTTGGTACCAACTAGACGGGGCTCCTGCACATTGTTCAAGAGAAGTGAGCGCAGAAGTGGAATTGGCCAGCGAGATCACCCGATCTTAATCCATTAGATTTTTAGTTTTGGGGAATGTTTAAAGAAAAAGTTTAAAAAACACCCGTGCGCTCGAGAGAAGAATTGTTACAGAGGATCACCCAAAGATTTGAATCTTTGGATCCGAATGAAATCAGATCTGCCACGACAAAATCAGTCAACACCCGTATTTTGAAGTGTTTGGAAGTGAACGGCCAGCGATTCGAACATATTTTGAAATATTCCACATAATTGTTTTCCTTTTTTATAATTATTTGTATCAATATGTCCACTATCAAGTTATTTGGTACTTTTTTAAAGTTGATCCAAATATTTTGAAATTGTTCTGAATTCGTATAAATTTCTTGAGGTTCATTGGCGGTAGATTCGGATACATTTCATTCAACTTTCTACATGTCCTGCTGATAATTTTATCACACTGTACAAACATAATAAACAAATTCACAAGAACTTCATTTGAATAAATTATTTCCAATTTTATTTTTATTTCAGAGTCCTGAGGAAGTTTACAAAAATAAACGAAACGTCGACAAATTATTGAATTTGTTTTTTTAATAATCATCCCGACCAACCTTTGAAACTCTTCATTTATAATTGCATGTGAAATAAATATAATTCTTTAGAGAACCATTTTTATCTTTATAAATAACGTGATTTATAAATCGTTTTAGTTAACGAGGAATATTTTCATTGACATTATTAACATTCTAATTTTTTTACGTAATAATTCGGCTGCTGAATTGATTCAGATCATTATGTACTCATGTATTTATTTCATATTAGTTCGTCTTTTCTAAAGCTTCTCAGGCTATGAAAAATTGAAAGTAGGTTGGAAACGTAGAATATATAACTACTGGATTCTAATCTGAAATGATTTTCAGAAAAGATATTCATGGAAATTAATATAAAAAAGCAATGCCCAATGAAATGCTTGCAAAATCATGAAATGGACTATTTTATGTTTCAGGGAACTAGCTAAGCTGGAAGCTACTTTACCTTGGCATCCCGATGCACAAAAAGAATACCTTTTGAACTTAGCCGAAACCGAAATGCGCAAGTTGGTATTACCATCGTGTATAAATAGAATCAAGTACTATTTGACTGATGTGAGTCCCAATTATTTTATGTTATTATTAATATATATATATATATATATATATATATATATATATATATATATATATATATATATATTTATATATATATATATATATATAAAACAAAAGCAAAATTATCGGTCTAGCCCGCATATGTCGAATCAGCCATTGACTCGAGTTTCGAACTCATTGGTACTCATCAGATCGGCGTAGCCAAGTATGCGATGGAAAACCTGGAAATGAAACTGCAACAACAAGCAGAATCCTTTGCTTCGGAAGACAATCACACATTTGTGGTACATTGCTCGATCTCTCCGTTTTTGGGAGATTGGTCTAACTATGACCACGGAGGCGATTAATGCCATCGCGCGATCCTGGACCGTGGAAATAAACAACTAAAGAGGATTTATTGCGGGGAAATATTATATAAAACAAAAGCAAAATTATCGGTTCATGCCCTCATATGTCGACATATGCGGGCAATGACCGATAATTTTGCTTTTGTTTTATATAATATTCCCGCAATAAATCTCCTCCTTTGTGTATATATATATATATTCTTTATATATATATATAATATATATATATATATATATATAATATATATATAATATATCTTTATATATATATATATATATTATTATACTATATATATATATATATATATATATATATATATATATATATATGGAATATATATATATATATATATATATATATATACATATATATATATATATATATATATATATAAATATAATAATATATATATATATATATATATATATATATATATATATATATATATATATATATATATATATATATATATATATATATATATATATACAGGGTGTCCCACCGGGAAAGAACGCGATCTGTATATGGAAAACTACACATAGGAAACTTTTAAAAATTTCACAGTATACTAATGTTGATAGGGGCAACTCGACTAAAATATTTTCAAGATGGTGGCACTTCTGGTTATACCGGAAGTAGATACCAACTTGCTTATTTTAAATTGGACACCCTATATATTAATACATTTTTAGATTCTACGCAAGATTCTACTCAGATTTTGTTTTTGACATATTTAGGTTTTTATGTCAAAAATGACGATTGCAAGCCCTAATATAATTATCAATTGTTCCTATAAGGATTCCCGTATTACTTACTTTGGGGTGGATTCCTTATTGAAAAAGACTTGCTTCAATAGATTTTGTATAGTATTTGGATAACTAATCATACAGGGTGTTCGAAAAAAAAGATCTAAAATGAGATTGAGAAAACTGACAAAAATCAATTTTTTCAAATGGAAACCCCGCATTTTTCTTATTTTGTAGTATTTAGCATTCAAAAAGAAGGTAAACTTTGTATGAAGTTATCTATACCTAAAATTTGAAGTTTTCGAAATATTGCCAATTTAATTTTTTATATGGCGATTTTGCATTTAATCGTTAAACAATTAGTTCTAGGATAGCCACGATCGTATTTGACATTTAAAATCATCGCAATGACACTCTGGTTAAATTATACAAACGAAGATTATTTAAACTTATTTATTATTTATGGACAATGTGATAAATTATTTCAAGAACATGTGATACATGTGCGACCCGATATCCTCATAAACAAAAACCATCACCAAATACTGTTAAACGAGTTATAGAAAACTTCAAGAATTTTGGATCCGTAAAGGCATAAGTGTACAAAAAGAAACCAGTTGTTAACAATGAAAATATTGAAATAGCAATTTTGGGATATTCTGAAGCATATCCAACAAAATCTTCAAGGCAGATAGCATTAGAATCAGGCTTATCTAAATCGTTAGTTCTGAGAATTTTGCGGAAACACAAATATCATCCCTATGCTATCCATATTTTCATTAGTGCAGCATTTAAATGAAAATGATTTAGATAAGCCTTAAAAGTTTGAATAATTTTCGTTTGTATAATTTAACCGGGGTGCCATTACGATGATTTGAAATGTCAAATACGATCGTGGCTATACTAGATCTAATTGTTTAACGATTGAATGCAAAATCGTCATATAAAAATATTAAATTGGCAATATTTCGAAAACTTCAAATTTTAGGTATAGATAACTTTATACAAAGTTACCTTCTTTTTAAATGCTAAATACTACAAAATAAGAAAAATGGGGGATTTCCATTTGAAAAAATTGATTTTTGTCAGTTTTCTCAATCTCATTTTAGATCTTTTTCTTCGAACACCCTGTATGATTAGTTATCCAAACACTATACAAAATCTATTGGAGCAAGTCTTTTTCAATAAGGAATTCACCCCAAAGTAAGTAATACGGGAATCCTTATAGGAACAATTGATAATTATATTAGGGCTTGCAATCGTCATTTTTGACATAAAAACCTGAATATATCAAAAACGCTTAGACTTAGACATAATACATAAAATCTGCCTAGAATTTTACGTAGAATCTAAAAATGTATTAATATATAGGGCATCCAATTTAAAATAAGCAAGTTGGTATCTACTTCCGGTATAACCGGAAGTGCCACCATCTTGAAAATATTTTAGTCGAGTTGCTCCTATCAATATTAGTATACTGTCAAATTTTCAAAAGTTTCCTATGTGTAGTTTTACATATACAGATCGCGTTCTTTCTCGGTGGGACACCCTGTATATATATATATATATATATATATATATATATATATATATATATATATATATTAAAAATTTCTCACTTCACCTTATTACCTGGTCATTTATATTATAGAGATTTGGTTTGATTTTTGGCTGTTCCAGGTTCGTAAAAATACTTTAAATTACTAGATTAATTCGTTTAGTAGACGTTTCAGGAGTAGCACAACAGTGAACGACAGACAGGACATCAAACAACTTAGTCATTTCTACCTACCATTTCTTAAAAACAAGTCAAACTGAAAAGAATAAGAAAAGAACTAATACATCACCAAGTTTGACATTGACATGCCAGACAAATAAAGAAAATCATTTTCAAAATATATATTATAATAATTGTTTGAGGATATTGTTTTATACTCTAGATGTTTTTATTTTTATGTTTATTTTATTGTCTATACTAAGGTAAGCTGTTAAACATGGAATATTTGTGTAGTCAATGTGGTCTATTAAGATTTTTATATTTACATTTTAGATACTGAGGAAGGGAGTACTACTCCTGAAACGTCTATTAAACGAATTAATCTAGTAATTTAAAGTATTTTTACGAACCTGGAACAGCCAAAAATTAAACCAAATCTCTATATATATATATATATATATATATATATATATATATATATATATATATATATATATATATATATATATATATTTATATATATATATATATATATATATATATATATATATATATATATATATATATATATATATATATATATATATATATATATATATATACACACATCAGAAAAATGTAAGGGTCAGCGATATTTTTAGGGTTTCGTCACTTGGTAATGGAAAATTAAATACAATTTTTGTTACCCACGTAGAACATAATCTTTTGCCACATAATTTATTTATAATTCCATACAAACTTTGCAAATCAATTAAAAGCTTTATCTAACTGAAAAGAGTGAAAAATTCGAATTCAATGCACTTAGGAGTCTGAGCAAAAAACTTGTCACTGGTCAATGTCTAACACAGAGTGTGTTCACCGCGATTGTTCAAAACTACCCTACATAGATTTGGTAAGCTGAGAATAAGGTTATCGATGCTTTCCTGATCAATCGCATTCCATTCTTCAACCAAAGTATGGAACAATTGATTTCGTATCTGGAAGAGAATGTTACACCTTAAAATTCTTCTGCCAACCAAATCCCACACATGATCAATCGGATTCAGGTCTGGCGATTGAGCAGGCTAATCCAAAACACTTATACCACTCTCATCCAAGTAATCTCTTACGATCGCGGCGGTATGAGGGCGCGAATTTTCATGCATGAAGATGAAGTTTTCACCTACTGCAGCTGCATACGGAATAATATCAGGTCCCTATTTTTAAGAGCATTTACAAACCCTCCAGCAATACGAGGTCATTTCTTCCGCCAATGCTGATACCACCCCAAACCTTCACCGTTCCACCTTGGTAGCTGTGAACTTTTTTCAAAAAAAAAAAGTCTCAAAACATTTCCAGGTTGTCTTCATACACGAGTACGTCTAGTATCTGGACGTAAAATGAATCTTGATTCATCACTAAACAACACAGGAGTCCATTCTTGCACGCCCAATTCGATGTGATTTCTAGCCCAGACTATTTGAGCCTCGCGATTTCCTCTGAATAATGGTGGAGCTCTCCATGGACGCCTGGCACGTAAATTGGACTCGTGTAGTCTATTTCTCACAGTTTGGTCACTTATCCGTATATGGTGAGCATTTCTGAGTTCCAAACTTAGTTGACTTGTCATGTGGGTTGGATTTCTCAGAGCTTGAATTCTCAGGAATCTGTCCTGTGCCACCGTTGTTATTCTGGTACGGCCAGTATGTTGCTCTTTAACATCACCAGTTTGATTATAACGAATCCATAAACGACTTATAGTGGGCTAGTTAGTCCCTAATTAATTGGCAACAACCCTCTTCGACATTCCAGCTTGAAGCATTCCAATGGCCCTTAAGTGCACGTTCCATAATTTAGACAAACAACACTACTCAAAATTTTCAATAATTACTGTTCGCTGGTCGAATAACATCTGATGAAACAAGGAACGACATGAAGAAAATGAATAGTCGTTGGAAAAAAGAGGAACACATGCCATGATGTTCAAAATGATAAAAAAGTATTATGTAGATAACATCACAAAGATCTGCAATGCGATAATGCCACGTGAATCTCCGAGAATTCAAGACACTTACAACCCCCAAAACTTTCCATTACAACCTTTTTCGATAGTGGAATTCTTAACTGTAACCAGATCTGCAAATAACTCCTCCCCAGGTGAAGATAACATACACTATCCTATGATCAACTATTTATCATTAGAGGCCAAAAAAATATTATTGAATATTTTTAATCGCTTCTGGAACGGCGAGGATGCGCCTCTTGAATGGAAAAATTCAATTGTAGTACCGATCCTGAAACCGGGTAAAGACCCCGACCTCCGCACATCGTACCGACCAATTTCTCTCAGTTCATGTATGCTTAAAACTTTCCAAAGACTTATTAAAAACAGGTTGGAATGGTGGCTAGAACACCACAGGAAATTACCTTCTAGTCAATTCGGCTTTAGAAGAGGCTTATCTACACAGAACAATCTGGCTAAATTTTTCTCTAAAATCTCCCTATATTTATCTGATAACCAAGTGGTGGTGGCAGTATTCTTGGATATTGTTGGGGCATATAACAATGTTCTTTTAGATTTGTTGTACGAGGATATGACGTCAATATTGATATCACCTAAAATTACTTCCATCATATTGAAATTAATTGTAAATAGAAAGATACGCTTAAGATTGAACGGATTTAAATCCAGACCCTTCTCTACATCAGTGGGCCTCCCGCAAGGTGACATTCTCTCTCCTATATTATATATTTTGTACACTTTGAATCTTGAGCATGTTCTTCCGGATGGTATAGGTATATCCCAGTACGCAGATGACATTTGTATTTATACAGCAGCTAGCAATACGACAGATGCGTACAAAAAAATTTCAAATGGTTTAGTGAATCTTATGAAGTACCTAGAAGCTAAGAACCTATCAATATCACCATCGAAATCCGTTGCGATGTTCTTCTCTAAAAGGAAATTAGCCACCCCGGAAAATCTTATAATCGGCCCCATAATCATTCCGGTCCAAAATGAAGTCAAATTTTTGGGAATCCTATTAGACAATCAACTGAAATTCAAAGCACATATTCACAATCTCATAGTTAAAGGAGAAAAAGGATTAAACGTTTTAAGAGCAGTCAGTAGAACGACCTGGGGTGCACATCCATCCATTTCCCTCTTATTCTATAAAGCCTTCATAAGATCCATTTTGGATTATGGGTCCTATTTATACCGTAAAGCACCAAACACAACACTTAAACAACTAGTCAGATTTCAATACAATTGTATTCGACAGTGTTCAGGTTCAATGAAATCCACTCCAATATGTGCTCTTCTATCGGAATCAGGGGAAATGCCTCTTAACCTCAGATCGAAATCATTAGGAATCAAATTCATTCTTCAACTCCGTAGCAAGAATAGTGATATATAGTGACCTCTATAATCTTAGTATCCTGAATTTAACTACAACTTATTGGAAAAATAGAAAGTGCTTTCCATTGGTCGATTTTATGATCGAAATGGAAAATTCATGGAGCCCTATCTTCACGAGTTCTGTTCTCCCTAATTTCTCCACCGACTATTGGTCTCTCTTTCCTACTTTCAAAACAATCTTAGATCCACCTTTTAACCAATTCGACGAACCAGAAATTCAACATTATTTTTTCACCTATATCAATGAAAATTTCAAGAATCACCGCAAAATATATACGGATGGTTCTGTCATGAATGGGCAAGCAGGGTGTGCGATTTATGACCCGAAAACTCCCTACGAGGTTATCCTAAAACTGCCAGACATCTTTTCCACTTACACCTGCGAAAAAATAGCACTCATCGAAGCTATTAAATAGGCGAATAGCGTACAGGATCAAAACTTTGTGATTATTTCAGACTGTCGTAGCGTCTTACAGAAGGTTGCCAATTTTAAATTTAATTTTCTTCAGCCAATTCACACATCCTAATCGAAGCAATGAAACAACTTTCCAACGCTCAAAAATTGAATAAAAAAATTACATTCTTATGGGTAAGATCACACAAAGGAATTAGAGGCAACGAGATCGCAGACAGTTTGGCAAAAAGGGCAACCTTACAATCCATGGAGACCAGTCACTTCTCAATCCCATTGTACGAGGTATATAAACTTCTGAAGAAGCATATCAGCCAGGAGCGGACTGAATCTTTCAGAAAAGACCCAAAAGGAGTATACTACAAAAATTTAATGAATAGCACTCCATCTTTAACACCTTGGTATCATAATTGTGAAATACACAGGCATTTTATAGCTACCCTCAATCGTTTACGCACATCCCACGGCCTTTTCGGTAAACACATGTTTCGTATAGGCTTGAGACAAAATCCCCTATGCCAATGTGGAGAAGAAGAAACACTGGAACACATCTTCATGCTATGTCCCTTATATGAAGATAATAGAAGAGAGTTATTCACTGGAATTTATGGATGCCTGAAACCAGGCCCCATAAATTCGTATACGATAATTGCTAGTAATAACATGAACATATATCTGAAGATCTACGATTTCCTAAAGAAGACCAATTTGAGAATATAACTTAATATACACTTCAATCGGACCTCCTTGACGTGGAATCACCTTTAGTAGCTCCTGAGTCGCAGAGGAGCTTCATTAATTTATTATATAATTATTTGTATATTAATTTACATTGTTGCTGAGCGTATGTTCTAATAGAACGAGCTCATTAGGAGACCCCACTAGAGTGGAGGCCTCACTATAATAAAAAAAAAAAAAATCTCCGAGAATTAACAAACAATCCCAAAATATTCTTGACCCTCAGATTCTTTTGATGTGTATATATATATATATATATATATATATATATATATATATATATATATATATATATATATATATATATATATATATATATATATATATATATATATATATATATATATATATATATATATATATATATATATATATATATATATATATATATATATATATATATATATATATATATATATATATATATATATATATACAGGGTTGCGATAAAGTATGGAACCAAGTAAATATCTTTCGAACGAAAAGGAGAATATTTATGAAATTTTGCAGGTAAGTCCAATGGCGCAAAATGCATCTGATGTATGATTTTTTGTTGATAATATACTTCCGGTTGTACCGGAAATAGAGCCTAAGTCGCTTATTTTAAATGAGATACCCTATATATTATTACATTTTTGGATTTTACTTAAGATTCTAGACAGATTTTATGCATTATGCCCTATACCTAAGTCTAAGCGTTTTTGACATATTCAGGTTTTTATGTCAAAAACGACGATTGCAAGCCCTAATATAATTATCAGTTGTTCCTATAAGGAAGCCTTTTTTACTTACTTTGGGTTAAATTCCTTGTTGAAAAGGACCTACTTTAATAGATTTTTCAAAATATTTGGATAACTAGTCATACAGGGTGTGCAAAAAATAAGATCTAAAATGAGATTGAGAAAACTGACAAAAATCAATTCAACTTCTGTTGAGATTTTTACATCACCGTAAAAAAACGTTCAGATAAACAAATTGATGTTTGTGTATGCATATGTAGTAAGTAATAAACGAGTACGATCTCAAATACGATCGTGGCTATCCTAGATCTAATTGTTTAACGATTGAATGCAAAATCGCCATATAAAAATATTAAATTGGCAATATTTCGAAAACTTCAAATTTTAGGTGAAGATAACCTCATACAAAGTTACCTTCTTTTTAAATGCTTAATACTACAGAATAAAGAAAATGGGGGGTTTCCATTTGAAAAAATTGATTTTTGTCAGTTTTCTCAATCTCATTTTAGATCTTATTTTTTGCACACCCTGTATAACTAGTTATCCAAATATTATTCAAAATCTATTGAAATGGGTCCTTTTCAACAAGGAATCTAACCCAAAGTAAGTAAAAAAGGCTTCCTTATAGGAACAAATGATAATTATATTAGGGCTTACAATCGTCGTTTTTGACATAAAAACCTGAATGTGTCAAAAACGCTTAGACTTAGGTATAGGACATGATGCATAGAATCTACTTAGAATCTTAAGTAGAATCCAAAAATGTAATAATATATAGGGTATCCCATTTAAAATAAGCGACTTAGGGTCTATTTCCGGTACAACCGGAAGTATATTATCAACAAAAAATCATATATCAGATGCATTTTGCGCCATTGGCCTTACCTGAAAAATTTCATAAATATTCTCCTTTTCGTTCGAAAGATATTTACTTGGTTCCATACTTTATCGCAACCCTGTATATATATATATATATATATATATATATATATATATATATATATATATATATTATATATATAGTATATATATAATATATATATATATATATATATATTTATATATATATATATAAACCAGACTTGGTTGTCTGGTTTCCCGGGTTTGTATCCACGTATGGGCTTCGTATTCGTTGATGTCTGCTCGACGTTTCGGCAAAACCACATTTGCCATCTTCAGGTAGCTCTTCTTGGTCGGAATGAATACACTGAACCAGTTCAGTGTATTCCGATACAAACCCGGGAAACCAGACAACCAGATTATCTCCGCGAGAACCTGAAAATTAACATATATATATTCATGTATTAATGAGAATGTTAGAACATTTGAGATCGGCGCCACACACGATGAAAACACTAGACAGTCTGTTTTGAACTGCAACGAGCTCATCAGTAGTGCCGTCCATCGACCGAGTGGTCAACGACCTCGATCCAACACAACCATCTTTTAGTTTATGAGAAGAGTCCTTAAGCCAAGCAAACAAATTAGAGCGCCATTTATCAGAAACTAATAGGTATCTTACGTCAGAGAGAACAGAAACGTTAAACGTCAAAATCAAAAACTTGACATCCATAGGCGGCCACCATAGATGCGAATTTATGCAATGTGTTACATCGTTCGACGTTTCTGTTTTTTTTTCTGAAGAAAGATACCTATCGATTTCTAATAGGTGGCACTATGATTTGTGCTATTGGAGCTCTTAGAAACTATTAGATGGTTATGTGGATTCGAGGTAGTTGCCCACTCGGTCGATGCACAGAACAGTACTGTTGAAGAGCGAAACACATTCCCCATTGTTTCCATCGTGTGCGGCGCAAATGTTGAAAGTCCTAACATTCTGCGTTGAATGATGAATAGGAATTGTATTTCATCGTCTCATGAAACTCAAGAGGTTGAGGTATCCTCCATCTACACATAGACCTTTGTTGTTTCCGAAGGATGAGTGAAACTGAAATGAGTTTTGACGATACTTCTTCGCTTACTTCTTTGTACGTTGTAAATTTATAGGTTCTGCTTTATATTCTATATTTCAGCCTTGCTTTTCTGTATACGTTGATAAAACTTTGTATTTTTGGTTTGTCGATATGTCAGTAGTTATTGCTTAGTGGTTTATCGAGTCAAATGATCACCTGAGAACTTGATAGATTTTACTGCGGCGTTTTAAAATTTTGTTTCTACTCGTGGTTAGGAAGCATTTAATATGTTCTGTGTCTTATGACTTCTGATCATCGTGAATATTTTGTATATCACTGAAAACATGCTGATAGGTTTTGTTTTATTTCTTGCAGCCTATTCTTATGTTGGCTTTTTCTAGTGTTCTAGTATAGAGCGCAATTTTAATTGAAATTAATTTCTGCTCAGATTTTCTATATTTTTGTACTCGTATGTTTCAGCAGTCGTGATTTTCCAATGCTTTTCTATATCAAAAAACTATGGTCGCAGTCTTTGTTGAACCAGAGCTAGGAGGATGATTGATGTTGTTTGATTTTGTGGGGAATGAAGAATTCCACACCTGATACACAAATGATAGAGCACCTAGTTTTCTTCTAACACTTTTCACATGAAAGAATCTGTGTAGTTTGCCCTCTGATAAATCAGGTTGCAAGTCATGAAAACGCTGCGTTGAAGTCTCTCAGCTTATTCTATTTAGCATTATCGTAGTGTCAAACCATATAACAATTTTTTATATGCTAGTGAACTTCCGCAATGATTGGACATAAGGCTGATATCAAAATGTAGCCTGAGTTGCCAAGAGGATCATGTATCTATTGGCGACGTAGATAAGCGATACGCCCCCTACCGGTGTCGAATATTACTGACGCATGGGCCATAGATTGCTTTGTTTACATCTGTTTACGTGTATTTTATATGAGAAGTTGTTGAGTTTCAATTATGTTTGGGATCGTTTACAAACGTTCAGAAGAGATGAATCACTATTGTTGTGTAGGTATTCTATTGTTCATCTTAGGCAAAAAAAACCCGAATATAGCTTACATACCATTTCGAAAGCTGGATAATTCAAAGTTGTATTCCAAACAAAGTCGGGAAACAAGGAAATGATGGACAGAAGAAAGGTGTGGATTTATAACTAGAAGATTGAAAAACAGTGAATATAAGAGAGTTGTTCTTTACAGTTTACTGAGGATTATTATATTTCCTGTAGTAAGTTTGTGGATTTTTCCATTTAGAATTATACCAACTAATGATGTGCAATTTTCAGCTAACCGAAAACGTAGAGTTATTGAAGTCCAATGCTATTCCAACGAAAAATCTTCCACTTTTATCGGAATATGAACCTGGGCCATCATCCAGAGATTCTAGATAATTGTATTTTCTTTTGTGTAACACCCAGAGATACTATTAAAATAATAATAACAAATAATGTTTATTTGCACAAATGAAATAACAGTTTATCATAACATCAAGAATATGAAATAAAACTTGACTCATAGCTAGGTAAAAACTAAAATATTCAATTATATAATCAGGAAAACAGAGATTTTATCAAAAAAAAACAGACTCTCAGAAGTCCACCGTACTTTTAGGAGTGCTGTTATACGTCAGGAAAATTCAAAAAATAAAATAACTCATTAAGTTCAAACCATTCAAGCAGAGTATTCATGTTAATTCTTCTTTTATTTCATGTTGTGTCTTTCAGTTTTGCTGGTAAGTACTTAGTATTGTCCATTATACTCACAATCTCTTCAGTTGGTAATGAAAGTAGACATGTCAGAGCTGTTTTCTTGACACTTTTGAAAGTTTTTTTATTTTTCAAATAAATAGGTGTTCTATCGTACAGCCTTTTCATGATGTATACATAGTTCCTCTATCCAATTAATTTATTCGTCCTCTCCTTTATTATTTTATTATTGATTTTCATGTTCAATGATAAAAACTCAGTGTTAATTTCAACTTGATGTAGGTAGGTTATCTACTGTTAAACAGAGATAATATTATCCTCAATCGATACACAATAAACAATGAACGTAAATAGCATTACAAACAATGTAAACAATCCGTTAATGGCCCATGCTCTAGTACCGATATTAGCCGTTCCGGCGCTACTATCTTAATTTCAGATGCCAATAGCTGTCAGGTAAAAGTCTAGCGTCTATTTGAAATCATTAGTATTATTGGTGATCAATTGATCAAACAGAGCACGATTGCAACTAATGTATGACTCAGCTTTCCTTCTAGCTCTATCAGCGAGTGACTTTGCTCACTGCTCGGCATAGGATGTACGGAGCATATCGATGGTTAAATTTTAACATGTCGTATCCCCGTTAAATAGAATTTTACAGGAGACACAAATAACTATTTCGGCTTTGCTAGATAGTACATTCTACTGATGTAATAATTTATTAAGTAATAAGACCTACTTAGAAATGTTTTTAATAACAAATAATATAATTTTTTGCAACATCTGTTTTACAAAATGGCATACGACATATTAGAATTTTGTATTTGTGGTTTACGACTTTTAGTGTCTCATGGAGTGACTCCAGAATTATTATATTATTTTTTCGTAATCCCATACTGTTATTTTGATTTAATGGTATTCAGATGACAATTGAAAAGTCAGTGTTAACGGCCGCCGGCCGTTATAATTTCATAACGGCCGGCGGCCGTTAAGAAATCACTTGTTCAAATATTTATTTCAAAACATCATTCTGCTTACAATAACAACATTGAAATCTTGGTCCACAGCGAGTTGGGAGAATAAACCTCTGATTTTCATTTCGCATAGGCTAATAAAACATCTTCATTAACCACCTTTACATTCTTGCTTTTACGCCACATTTCAAAATTTTCATATTCTTTTTGATATCGCTCTTGAGTTATTTTCGGCAGTTAATCAACACTCGCTGCACTGCACATGATTCTCCCAATATTTCTAAAGGAATTTGATTTTTCATCAATTTCATCCATGGTCGTCGTTAAAGCGAACTTGAGAACACAAAAAACTGACGTTGTTTATAAAACTGTTCCATGACAACAGAGTGCACGACGTTGGGATTTTTCTTTAGAATTGCGAGGTACGGGGTTTTTTCTTTCTTCGGAATCAAAATATAATCTTTCAACGGGATTACGAAAAAATTTTAACGACACACGGCCGATACGCAAATAACGTTATTTGCTACATATCGGCCTTGTTACGTTAATAACTATACTCACATGTGGTTTGTAGAATGGATAAATGGGTTACGATAAAAGTAACAAACACCATAACAAAACTTTTATTTTATTCTGACAATTTCTTCACATAAGACACAAATGAAATATGAATAAGTAAATTTTATTTTACAGGAACGAATGGTAAATTGTCATAAAAGCTGTGTACATCTAAATTTAATACTGTTTTTAAGTCTTGTAAGTGTTTATATTTAATTTCTTTTATTGGTAATCTTGTTGAAAACAACTTTCTAAAGACTTGTTTTTTTGGCAGGGGTGGTAAACGGGTCCGTTGGGGCAAAATTTTATATTCTTCGTCGTAATTGACTTTATAGTGAATTGTTCCATCTGGTAAATATTTTAAACACCTCAGATCTGACACAGTTGGGTCACTTTTTATTTTGCCTGGTCGTATAGATTCATACCGAGTAATAGCCTTTTCATTATATTCTAAGAAAAAATCGTGACTGAGGTACTCAACATCAAGTGGAAAAGGTTTTTTTCTAGCTTCTCGAATAACTTGTGCATATTGAGAGGGAAGGGTGATTTCGCGACCTTTTAATTTTCTCTCTATAAGAGCATGAGTAGAGTCACACTCCATTTGAGTGTGACCCTTCTCAAGATACTTTTGTTCGATCTGAACATCGTATTTTGTGGAAAAAAAACTTAACGCGTTAGATAAAGTGGTGTTTCGGTTTTGATACCCGCAGCCATCTGAAAATATAATTATACCCTTTTTTTCTTGTGAACAATTTTTTTCGAGATGCTTTATAATGCAGGACACAAAAACTGATGCCTGTAAATCCCCTTCAGTCTCATTCCAAACATAATTTGTGCACTGGTGTGTTGCCAAGTTATAAATCGTAAATATGTGCACCTGTAGTCTAGTCTTATAGTAAACCTTGCTAGCCTCAATAACAGGATACAATTTAACTGATTGCACATCCATAGTAAAAATAAAATGCTTTCCATTAACTGCCTCTTCTTTATCTTTTCTCTTTTCTTCTTGTGCTTCATTCTTTTTTTTTAAATGCTTTTGATACTCTTCTTCGCTGAGTTGTTTGACTTTAAACTGAAGGCACGTGTCGCACTGATCCTTTCTGGGCTTATACAA
This sequence comes from Cynegetis impunctata, assembly GCA_030704885.1. NCBI lineage: Eukaryota > Metazoa > Arthropoda > Insecta > Coleoptera > Coccinellidae > Cynegetis > Cynegetis impunctata. The sequence goes on along the minus strand of JARQZK010002309.1, from coordinate 134,594 downwards.
TGCCAGATTGAGACTGTCAAAGACCTTATTGAAAGTAGTTATTGAAACAGCTGTTTTATTTTCAGTCGCACATTTGTTTTTATATAAATCATAGATTTCACTTTTTGTTTGAAAAGGATGTTGCAAGTACTGCTTTTCTGAATCTTTGCGACAATAGTGCGACTCTGCTTTTGGTAATAGGTCAAAAAAACTTTTAAGAGAATCTGTCTGTTGAGCAGTTTCCTTAAAAAAAGATGAAACGCTTCGTTTTGAACTTTTTCTTTCATTGTCGACTTCCGTTCTGTTTGTAAGACCATGATTTTGACTTTTGAGAACCCAGTTTTGTGTCATCTTCTCCTTTAAACCTAATGTTGTAAGGAACATTTTCTTACAGACTTGAAGATTTGTATTATCCAACCTCAGGTGATAAAAGAATGAGCCATGCCTTCTAGATGGACCTTGGACATAACATCTTTTTTTTGGCGTATAAAGAACCAAGCTTAAAACATACACCTTCTTTTGTGGCCAGGTCATCTTCCAAAATAATTCAAATATTTCTTTGCGTTTTTCAGAAGAAAAGGAATTACAATTTCTTTTCGACGATATTTTACACAATGCTCCATTTATACAACCTTCCTTAACACTTCGAGGAGCTCTTTGAATATTTTGTTTGACCGATCCATCCTTTTTTTTATAACCCAAGTAAGCTTCACCTAACATTCTAAATTTCTTGCTTTTATTCTTTTGCCATTCTTCAGGATTTGCTATCTTTCTTCGTACTCTCTTTTTAGGTTTGTTCTCGTCTGATGTAGGACTGCTATCACCTTCATTGGCCTGTGGGCTTTCATTATTGTCAACTTCTCCCATTTCTGGTACTTCAATTTCTTCAAGTGTTGGTTCAGGTTGCCAGACAGGGTCGTCAATATTTTCATTCTCTGAATTTGGTTCGATTTCTACAACTTTCGGAAGTTGAGAGTCAGTGTCGATTTCATTTGCCGCCTCATTTCCGGAATTTGCTGGGTTGTTAAATAAATCTTCGTTCTGCAGCGGCGTTTCATCATTATTAACCATTTCTGTCACTAAAAATATTTTTTTAGAAAACCAATATAAACAAAAAATAGGTTCTTACCTGATAGCAAATTTTCGTAAGTAGGTTCTACTTCATAATCATCAACGGGTAAAAACAGCTCACTATCGATAATGTTGCAATCGTACACTACATTATTCCCCAAACAAAGGGCCAATATTTTCTTACTTCGACTTCCCATCTAAATTGTACAAAAAAAAACATTATTACTAGTAACCCTGTAAAACTGTGACTAAATTAATTTGATTAATGTTTTTTATAATAATAGTGTAAGCCCATTACAGTAGTTCAAAAGAGTCGTAACATTCAATTATCGACCACAAAAATGTACTTCTAAAAGGACGTATAAACATAAACATGAAAACAGCATCTAATTCAGGTTTCTAATAACTTTCTATTAAATTTTAATAAAAGTAAATAGATCACTAACATACGTATACATAAGATGAATAATTATTACAGGTATATACTAACCTTTTTCCACTGATTTTAACAGAGCCGAAGAGAAACACACACAACAACGTGCACTGTTAACATAGAGGTTATGTGGGATACGACCAGTTGCTTTTAGTAATCTAGCCAATGATTATACGACGTTTAGTAAAATTCAAAATTATAGTATTTGTATTGGTCTGAAGTATCCGGCCTTTTAGAATTAGTTCCGGAGCCGTAAAAGTAGTTCGATAATGACGAAAAAGCCAAAGCGTAAAAATTGTGGGTTACGACATGTTAGAATTTAACCATCGATATAAATCTTGCCACACCACGTCATGTCGTTGACAAGAAACGTTCTGTCGTTAGTAAACGCGAATGCCGTTTTTGATCCCGAATCTAGAATATATAGTCCTAACCAGAACACAGAAGGTATGTTGTGATAGATGTACTTATTTGAGTTTGGAGTACATTCCCACTAAGAAAAAAAAAATCGCAGTTTCGTTACCGATACGTTTAAAGTTACATTGTTACGTTATTCAAAGAAGATTTGTTACGGCCTTTTCATGTTCATAGTTACGTAAAATGTCCGCCAACATGACCAAATCCCAGTTACGTTTACAAATAAACGTTTTTGTTACAAAACTGTAACATATTATTTCCGTCCTTGGAATGTTCCAGTTACCTCGTCATTTTAACGTTACGATTATGTGACTAAAGTTACGTTTTCGTTTCGAAGCTATAACATATTAGTTTCGTTTTTGAGATGTTCTTTTTAGTGCAGAATGACTAAAACGTTACATTCATGTAACGCTTCTAAATCGAAACTAAAGCGGACCTATTTTTAGTGGAAAATCGGCCCAAAAAAATAATTGTACTTTCCCTTGCAAAAAGTTCATTGATAGCTCATACCGACAGAAATAATGGTTTTGTAGCACCAGTTTTTTCTATTGATATGAATTCCTATTGAACTTTTGATAAGAGAAAGTATAATTATTTTTATTTGGTCGATTTCCCACTAAAAATACAGTTACTATATTCATGACTATCTTCACATTTTATATTATGTCTGTATCAGAATAGCTTGGTGTATACATCAATTAATGCAACTGTAACCATTTATTAGTCATGTGGAACACACTTTATAGGTAGTTATTGAATTGTTTAAAAATAATAATAAGACTGTAGATCGAAATAAAAAATATATTCTATTTCACTTATGTATATAAATATGTACATATAGAAAGATCTATGTAAAGAATCTGCTGCACACCTCTAAAAAATAAACCAAATATTAGAATTTTAAAAATATGCATTAAACGTTTACTAACATCGTTCAAAAATATTTATATTTACCAATTCCTCTGCTGCAGCTCTGCTCGCTTGAGCTGTTGGTTGGCTTGTCGGAACCAATCCATGGTTATGATCTCAAATTCTTTATCACTTACAGTGTGGCAGTGTTGTGCTGCATCTAAGGATGAATATCAATGATTAAGTAAATATTAAATGTTAATTGTCCAATATAAGACCTTTTAGAATATTGATTATCTTGAAGTTATTTTTTTGGCCCGTCCAGGAACAATTCATTTCGGTATGTTTTGAACTTTGGATACAAGTCTCCGAATATGCCTTCTCGAATATGATTTATAAAATAGCTGCAAATAAAAATAAAGCAATTGGTTATTGGTTGATAAATTATAGGTACCTATACTGTTTGATGTTACACATCAGCCAGAAAATGTACTCAATGTAATAATTGTAAATATTCATATATACAGATAAAAACTGTAAATGTAGAGTAATGATTACAACATCGAAAGTTACAAATATTCATGCAACTATACTAGAACTTGATCATAAATTGAGACTATTTATTCCAATATTTTGAAAGAGAATATTTGTTTAGTTATACCTATGTGCCGAAAAAGTGTTATACTTGAAAAGGACTAAGTATAATAACATATTTGCTAAATAAAATCCTCAAACTAACTAACTAAACTAATTACTGGCCTATTTATCAATTTATAATCGCATCCTATGCTGTGGCATATAATAATAATTATATAAGTAGGGGTAAAAACAGGAGATTATTTCCCTATAATTAGGTAAACTAACGAATAAACGAATTTAGTACTTACTTTACGATTCATGTTCCTCTACTCTAAACACAGTTTTTAAAAGGAACGAATGCAAATGCACAAAACGAACAATGATATAATTATTCAGACGCTGGCTGGAATCTTTAAATATAAAACACACTATTTTCAAAGGATGGAATACTTTGGTATTATAATTTATAGGTTATGGTTGGCGTTGGCAATGTGGCGGCACTTGATGTTCGACGTCACCTTCACCTATCACGTATTTTGCTAGAGTACTCAAAGTATTTTAGTACCTTAATTTTGCAATGATATGAATTCAAGGGCGCGTTCCGGAATTGCCCTAGTGATCAAAGTGAAGTAAATAGTTGTTTTGTCAGGTTGAAAAACTTATACAATATATTTAAAAAAAGATTAGACAAGACATATACTTCACTTGAAAATTTTGGTGTATTTATAATATTTGTGATTCAAACAAGTTAATACATCAACGAAACTGATACAATTCAAATAAACGTTTTTTAGAAAACAAGAATGTTACGTTTGTGTTACATTTCATTTCTCTTTAACAAAGAAGACCCAAAAACATGTCGGCGATGTAAACCTAAAACATTTTTTAAACCAACATAAATGCTACGTGTCTAGCACGTTTTGTTGATAACGTTAGAATCATATGCTTACATTTAACATTCCAAAAACATAATCAATTTCAACGTCACACAAAATCGTACCAGTTGCGTCAATTAGATATTTAAAGGAGAACATCTTCTAAGTTACTTGAAAATAACGTTACTCAACGTAACAATGACGTTTCTTGCTTAGTGGGTTGGATTGCAAATGCTGTTAAACGCTGTCAATTATCAGTTTGTTCTAGCCTCCGTTTGTTGCAGAATGGAAGAAACTTAATATGCATGTTGTATTTCCCCAGAATTCCAAATGGGAGATGGGGAGATACAATGTGTCCAAGAAAGTTTCGGCAACTTTTAGGCTTAATGCCGAAAGAGGGCACTTTTTTGGATGTGCATTAAATTATGCAACACTGCCCTATGTTGATTCCATTGAAAAAAATGTTTGAATTGGATTGATAAAACTGTCATTGTTTGTTATATTTCAATTTCAATATGAGTATGAATTTAAGCGTAGAGCAAATCATAGTTATTGTTAAATGGTTTTACATAGCGAGCGAAGGACGCTCAGAAAATGGTACTATGTTGATTGTTCAGGATAAATGGCAACAAACTTACAACCGAAAACCACCTAAACGATTATCAATTTTGGCCATTATAAAAAAGTTCGAAACTTATGGAGAAGTAACGAACCAATATAAGCGAGGTGCAGCGCCAAAGACACTTATTACTCCATAAAACTGTGTAGAGGTGCACAATTATCTGAGCTAAGTACATCACAAAGAGAATTAGTCCATGAATTTGGTGTTTCGAAAAGATCAATCAATGCAATGATAAAGAAAATAGGTTTAAAAGATTGAAGTATTTCCATTTGGGGATACTATAAACATTTAGTTTATTTAGATGAGCAAAAATCTGACATCCCTACCTTGAAAACATATATAGAAGAAATGATTCAGGTGGTGATCACTCTAGACTTGTGTAGGTACAAAAATTTGTAGAGAAGTTGAGCGTCGTCGTGCACAGAGTTATGTTATGAACACCATGGTGCACAATTTGACAATTTTTTAAAACTTTGTGAAATGACATTTTCTTACCTGTTTGACATTTATTTTTTATTTTTGAGTAACAATAAATCATAACGCTTGCGACTATTCAGTAATGTTGCCAATTTTCAAATTATTAACATTAACTAACAGCTCCATCTAGTGAGAGTAACTGAAAATCCTGTCGGTACTACTGTATATATAGGTGAAAGACTGGTTGCTGTTTCGCTGTGAGATATCCCGCACTTACTATTGGCATAGCAATGATAGCAAGTAAAAGTTTTTGGGATCGGTTGGTCACCTCTGAAAAGAAAGAATGAACAATTCCATTGAATAAAAGCCAGGATAATCTTCTGGATGAAATATTACTCTAGTAGTCGTCTCTTATTTGAATTTCTGGGGGAATACAACATGAACATTAAATTTCATCCATTCTGCAACATACGGGGGCTAGAACAAACTAATAATTGACAGCGTTTAACAGCATTTTTAATCAAAAATGTACTCCAAACTCAGATGAGTACAACATCTATTACAACATACTTTCTGTGATCTGGTTATGAAATATATATATATATATATATATATATATATATATATATATATATATATATATATATATACATATATGGAAAACTTGGTTCACGGAATGAACCGCGTAAAAAATTTGAAAAATCGGCTCCTTTTGCGAAGCCATCTTCAGGAGAATTAGAAGGGAAATAATTCAGAATCGTGGCCTCAATCTGCCTACTCCACGAATCGAATTAGGAGGAATCGGAAACAATACGATTGCGTGGTCTCGTACTGCTTCCTGTCAACTCTGAAGTCTCAACCTGCCAACTCTTCAGAGTCAACTGCAGTTGACTCTGATTCGATTCCCCCTAATTCGATTCGTGGAGCAGGCAGATTGAGGCCACGATTCTGAATTATTTCCCTTCTAATTCTCCTGAAGATGGCTTCGCAAAAGGAGCCGAAACGTCGAGATTTTTCAAATCTTTTACGTGGTTCATTCCGTGAACCTAGTTTTCCAAATACTTCCGACCGCGGAAATCTTTCTGAACATATATATATATATATATATATATATATATATATATATATATATATATATATATATATATATATATATATATATATATATATATATATATATATATATATATATATATATATATATATATATATATATATATATATATATATATATATATATATATATATATATATATATATATATATATATATATAAATATATAATATATATATATATATATATATATATATATATATATATATATATACATATATACTAAAAAATGAAAATCAGCTACTTTGCGTTCGTCCTTATACAGTTATATGCAGTTCGAATCTATCAGTCATTGGATGTGTTATCTTTTCATCATATGAATTTTCATGAGTATCATATTTCTCAACGATTTTTAGGGTATGAACTCTAACGTAATATCAGAATTGAAGATGGAATACATAGAGAATGCTAAACAACGAATACCAGAACGATATAAAATGCTGCGAGAGTACAAATCGATAGCAGAAGCACACAAATATGAAATATTGAAGGATTATGACGACCATATGCGCCTGAATCTATTACGATATATTTTGAAGGACCCTGCTGAGAATAAGAGGTTGAAAATTCACACGTTTCCTGCTTTTTGGCCCAATCTACAAATTCGTGCTCCGATACCTTGGCACACCAACAAAGTGTTGGCAAATCATATGATGCAGACACATTTCTATCTTGGAAATATAATTACTATGAAAGTTAAAAATTTGTGGTTTGAAAGGTAAGTACGAAAAAGAGCGGAACATTAAAAGTTCAATCTGTAAACTCATAAAATAGTTACAATATTTTTAATAATATGAAAATCATGAAATTTAATAGGTATTAGATCCTTTCGACTTATATTCTATAATTCCGATATTTTTCATTTAACTGTTAATCCAATTAAGTTCATTTGAAATTGCTGCATTTGAGGGTAATAGTGCATCAGAATTACGGATCATTTTGCATGACAGCGTGTTGTCAAAGAACTTTATGGGTTCATTTTCATGAGAAAATGTAATGGAATGGAAAGAGCCCTCCACCTTCAGTGTCAGGCTCTTCCTCCAAAATATGAAAATGATCGAATGCAGTTTTTCAAAGACAACACGCTGGAATGCGTTATTATCCGGATATTTTAATGCAAGAGTGTAATTTGGGGGAGTATGCAATTATCGAAGGTATCTTTCGCTTTCTACAATGCAATTATCGTAAGTAATTGCACAAGTGCATCAAAATGACCGATAATTTTGCATGACAGCGTGTTGTCAAAAAACTGCATAGGTTCATTTTCATTTCTCTCCAAAATATGAAAATGACCGAATGCAGTTTTTTAAAGACAATACGCTGTCATGCAAAATTATCCGGTTATTTTGATGCACGAGATTTCCCGAATAAACTTTCAACTTGTCAAACTGATGTTAGTAATTCATAAATTTTCAGCTTGTCACAAATAACCATAATATGAACTATGCTACCATGCAATTATCGGTCTACAATGCAATTATCGCAGGGCTCTTTCGCTTTCTACAAGGCAATTATCGTAAGTAATTGCACAAGTGCATAAAAATAACCGATAATTTTGCATGACAGCGTGTTTTCAAAAAACTGCATGAGTTCATTTTCATTTTTGGAGAAAGAGCCCGACACCGAAGGTGGAGGGCTCTTTCTCCAAAATATGCGATAATTGCCATATACAATTTTCGATAATTGCCATATACAAGGGATTTTTGACAGGAGGGAAATATTCGTAAGTAATTGCACAAGTGCATCAAAATTACCGATAATTTTGCATGACAGCGTGTTGTCAAAAAAATGCATGAGTTCATTTTCATTTTTGGAGAAAGAGCCCGACACCGAAGGTGGTTATAATCTCCCTAGAGCATGAATTATTTCCGGAAATTTTCTGGAAGTGCGAGCTCTCGGCTAACGCCTTGTGAAATTTTCTTAAAAAATTCGCAACTGAGGAAAATTTCCGGAATATTAATTAATGCTCGCGGGAGATTCGGTCAGAAAATTTTACAACAAAACTTTGAAATTAAATTGGTGACATACTTAGGTCTACTTCTATCGGACGCTATTGAATTACATCGGCGGCACCTTCATTTATTAATCTCGGATTTGTTGTCAAATATTGTAATTTCCCTATGCTCTATTAAAATGTGGTTTAAATAATTAAATGAAGGAGCAAATATTATACCAAAATCACATAATTTTATAGTACTAGAGGAAAGCGATAAAAAATTAAGGTTTACTTCTATCGGACGCTTATGAACTACATCGGCGACACCTTCATTTATTAACCTCGGATTTGATGTCAAATATTGTAATTTCCCTATGCTCTAGTAAAACAAGGTTTAAATAATAATCTTAAATAAATATTAGTATTTATACTTTTCCTAATTTTATACTACTAGAAACAAGGGAAAGTATTAAAAGAATTAAAAACAATAACGCATAAAAAATAAATGATTATTTTACGAGTTATAAAATCAAAGTTGGCTATAGGTATGTAGTGACAGTGACAAGTTAGTTATGTCTATGGTTTCTTATAAATATTTGCATTGTTAACACTTGGGTGTCGTAAAATACAGATTAATTAAATATTTATTAATAAAATGAATGGCGACACGTAAAATCTTTGTTCCTTTTGTACAGAATGTGAACATACTAAGTTTATCATAAAAATGTAAAGTATATAACTGATTTGGTGAAAAACTCTGGCCTAAAACCCGAACAAAAAGATTTATTTCAGAACATGAGCAATATTCTTTGTGAAACTATTCCATATTTCACCCATAAGTCTTGTGTGGAAAAGAACAAAATGGTGTCGAAGTATTACTATTATGTCATGAAGCATAGACATTTAATGGAAAAAAATAACGGATCCTTACCTCACTCGCTTGTAATGCCTGGTCCTGGTGGTTAAATGATACACAGGTTCATACTATACTTTTAGTCTTTATTTGTATAGTATTATAGAATATAGACTTAGCGCTAACCTCCCGGGCAGCGTGACGAGTCTATCTCTCAGTCTTACTTACTTTTTGAGATTTCCTCTGGTTCTTATATATATTCATATAGCATTATGTATACAACATAATGCTGATGTGCGACCTTGCCCATACGTGATGTTTACAATAATATAAGGTGTACTAAACATTCTCAGTTACTATAGAGTAACCAATCGTGACACTGACCTACTTACAGTCCACGCTATTGAGGAGAAAAGACGTGGAAAAAGAATTTCTAATACATTTGAAATTTGTAACAGATAATAACATGTACCTATAATTAAGTTATAAATAAATATCTATCAAAAATATTTTACGCCACTGTGTTTAGGACAGCTGTCAAGCCAGAGGGAAATTTCCACTTATTAATTTCCCTCTACGCAAGGAAATTTCCGAAGAAATTAGGTTACTGTCATAGCAATATGTCAAAAAGCAGGCATCTGATTGGCTAAAATTAACTGGTATAAAATTTTTGGTGTAATTTTCGATAATTGCATTCCATTTACATGGGACTTATATATATATATATATATATATATATATATATATATATATATATATATATTATATATTATATATATATATATATATATATATATATACATATATATATATATATATATATATATATATATATATATATATTATATATATATATATATATATATATATATATATATATATATATATATATATATATATATATATATATATATATTATATATATATATATATATATATATATATATATATATATATATATATATATATATATATATATATATATATATATATATATATATATATATATATATATATATATAAATATATGTTTTTAGATTTGAAGACACACTCATAGTAACAGAAGAATTATTACAAGAAATACAACAATTTCCCTTGGAACCTAATGTTTTCGAAGAAACTATATATACCCTATGTCAAAGGGTCAGAGACAAAATCGAAAGGGACTTAATACCATCTTGTGCTGATATATTCTTGGAGTATAAGTGGGCTTGGAAACAGTACATTCCGATGAGGCCAGTAGAATCTGTAGAATTGGTAGAGAGATTCTTTATGTGCATCAACAATCTATTATCGATGTTTATCAGAAATATGATAGTAAAAAGCATGAAACATTTTTTGACTTATATCATTCAGTTTAAGGTGAGTATCATTTTTTGAGTATGCGATATTCTGAGAAAAGATTGAGATTCGAAAATATTCGTATTTTGTTATTAGGTTGATACATTTACTTCATAAAAAAGTTATTGAAAATGTAATTCGTTTACCAATAATTTGATATTGAATAATATCATAGAGTTATTCCATAAATTGAATAAACAGAACAGAATAATACATCTAGCTTTACGTACGAAAGAATTCTGGAATCTTTGTTACATAAGTAGGGTTGATTTTGAAAAGGCGATCTTATTACTTTCAACCGAGATTATTGCTATTCTGAAGCCTGGAAAACCACAGGGACTGCCCGAGAGCTACCGACCCTTAGCCCTCCTCAGCTGCTGCTATAAGCTACTGGGAAGACTACTCTATAACCGTATATGTCCTGCAGTGAATGCAGTAATCCCCGTGGATTTAGGAGCGGTCGTAGCTGTGCTGACCAGGTCTTATCCCTGACAACTCAAATCGAAACGGGGTTTGAAAGGAGTCTGAGAACATCCGTAGCGTTCATTGATCTTACTGCGGCGTATGACACCGTATGGAAGAAAGGCCTAATATACAAAATACTCAGAGTCATACCATGCCTGAAAACGTGACATTTAATTAACAACCTACTATCAGACAGGCTATTCCAAGTCTTTGTAAACAATGCTAAGAGCAGTACTAGGAAGCTGAACAACGGCCTCCCGCAGGGCTCGGTGCTGGCCCCACTTCTGTTCAATCTCTACACAGCTGACCTACCTAAAACGAGGTGTAGAAAATTTGCGTATGCAGACGACCTAGCGATTTCCTACCAGCACAAACTCAAATTGCCAACTGAATATGCTTTGAATGAAGACCTCACCAAGCTTAATGACTACTTCAGAAAATGGAGACTATCACCAAGCCCGTCTAAAACAGAAGTTTGCTGCTTCCATCTATCGAACCGGCAAGCAAATGATCCCCTACGGGTAGAATTTAATGGCAGAACCCTTAACCACAATAAAAACCCAAAGTACCTAGGCGTGACGCTCGATCGATCACTAACATTCAATAAACATCTTGGAAACGTGGCTGGTAAACTGAGAACGCGCAATAACATCGTAGCCAAACTTGCTGGAACAACATGGGGAGCTACAGCGGCGGTACTCCGGACAGCGGCTCTGGCCTTAGTATACTCTGTCGCAGAATATTGCTGTCCTGTTTGGATCGGCAGTACACATACCAGAAAAGTAGATGTGCAACTAAACTAAACAATGAGACTGATTACTGGGACTATAATGCTCAGTAATATCACACCACCAGATATCCGACGAACTACGGCTCTCAACAGAGAATATAAGAAAATTATGGCTAAGAAAATTATGACCTACCAATCCATACCGATATCCCATACCTAACAGGGCAGTATCATCGGCTCAAATCGAGGTGGCTAGCCATTCGATCAGCACTAGAAGCGAACGAAAACTACCATGCGACCAATAAATGGACTACCACATGGACAGAAACTGCAGGAGACCACTACATCCAACTAGATGATCCAACGCACTGTTTCAACGGATCTGACCTGCCACGTCGACTATGGGCAAAACTCAACCGAGTTAGAACAGGTTACGGGAAATGTGCTGACTCCCTACACAAATGGGGCAGGGCAGAATCCCCACAATGTGACTGTGGATCTCCGCGGCAAACTATCCGCCACATCGTATCAGAATGTCCTAACCGTTCCTACGCTCATGACCTGGAAGATTTCATGAAAGCCACTCCAGAGGCAATTGAATGGCTTCGTAATTTGGAAGGTCGATGTGGGATGAAAGTCCTTGCCTTCCACGTAGTGATCCCGGGTTCGAATCGCGGGCGAGATTTATTGGATGGAAAGTTTTATAGCAGCTTATTTCAAACCGTTTGATAATGACTTCAACCTGTTGAATGAAGATTCATTATTCAACACCTATTATACACGGGTTGTAATATGACTATCATAATGCTTCTGAAAGCTAATCCGTAATGTACGGATTATAGGGTAGTCGTGGACAATAGTATATTATTCAACGAGCGGTAATGTGGGAGTTATGATCATTACCGGAAGTTGAATACTGTACTTTATCTACGACTATAACAATAAATACTAAGGTACAAATACAAATTCACAATAATTCGGTTGTATTAACTTAATTTGAAAACGTCAGAATTATTCAAGTGACATTAGCAGATGAGTGACGGTCGATCTCACTTGGGATCTTAGTAGACTATATCGTGAGTTATAGCAGTGAGTTATTACTACTCACGCTGTTTGGTAATACATACTATTAATTGCTGAAACGCAGTTGAATAATGAATATATTATTCAATAGGAGTAGATAAATTAATATTTTTTATTCGTTATATAATCGTAACGAATACCGCTCGAGCAATCGAAAATAATCGATTATACTGACCTCGTCACTCGACGTATTTTCTTAAAACACCGCTGTTTTTGTTTCGCAAAATACGTCTCGTGGCTCGGAAGTATAATCGATTATTTTCGATGCTCTTGTGATATTATAACTGAGAATACTAGGCTACTACATAAATTGAATCGAAAAGTACTAAATTTATTATGATTTCATTCAAAATTCCGACCCTATGACACAATAGGGGCTTTGTAGCCAGATCATCGGTATAACTTAGACCCTTCGAGCGTATTTTACTAAGGAGGAAATGATTGAATAATTAGTATATTATTCAACGAGCGGTAATATAGGTCATAACTCACGCAGATGAAGTTTGCAGCACGAGCTGCGTGCTGTAATTCATCAAGTGAGTTATGACCATTACCGCAAGTTGAATACTTTATCTACGACTATAACAATATGTTTGGTAATAGATACTATTAATTGGTAAAACGCAGTTGAATAATGAATATATTATTCAATAGGAGTAATAATAGTATATTATTCAACGAGCACAAAATGATTGCTATTTTTGAGGGTGAAGTTTGCGACACGAGCTGCAAGCGAGTGTCGCAATTCACCCGAGTGAAAAATTGTAATTTTGTGCGAGTAGAATACTATACTTTGTCCACGACTTCTTCGAAAAAATTAGTAATAATCTGCATTTTCAACAATAAAAATAGTTATCAAAAGTGTTGACATAACATTTTCTGTGTTCACTGAAAACTGCATACTCACGTAAACGTCAACTATTTCACTTGACATCGATTCAATTCCTTCCTTTCACTCTGATAAAAATGAAATAGATAATTTATTAGAGTAAATATTCAATAAGTTGGGCATTATATTAAATATTAGTTTAATAATTTGCCTCAAAGTTATCTCAGTTACATAAAACCTAAAAATCTAATAACAATACTATCCTAACAATGTGAATGATAGTCTCAAGTTTGGACATACGTTTTGAGTGTGACGTCATGCAGTGTATAATAAACCATTATTCAATAGTAGTGAATAATAGGTATAATTATACTTCAGGAAGCACACGTATAATGAATGATTTATAGTACAGTCGTGGACAAATTAATTTTTTTTGACAAACGTCAAAACACCGTCAATATGAAAATATTCATACATTTTGACACGAGGCGAAACACCAAAACGATTATATCACGTCGTCAAGGGTATATTCACTTATCAATACGCAGTAGTTATGCAAAATTCACGGGTTCTATTGGCCTATTCATACATGACTTATATAATCAATGAAAATCTAGTATTCTCAACCAATATACGCAATTTTGTTTTATGATCTGCGCTCAGCTCTGTATTCTGTGTTTTCCTTTCTCTATTCGTTCTTCGACGTTTCGTTCAGACATTTGAAAATAAACCAACAAACTATATAACTTTGATTCGAATTGCGCCGCTTATCCCACCCACGGAACCGCAGCTGATGTTCAGGAGGCTCAATGATTATCATCATATTCCCTGATGCGTCTCACCAATGATCGTTCGAGAGAAAATAATTGACTAAATTTTCACCTGGCTCTCGGACTATTATCAATATATACAATATATAAAATCATGGATAAAATAAATGTACTACTTACTACAATGAACCTGTAGGGGATCCCAAGTGAGGTCGACCTTCACTCATCTGCTTGCCAAGCGAGATATATATCAAAATTAAGGTAATTTTATTGCGAATGCAGAAGTATAGGGTTGCCTGCAAAAATCCGGTCCAGAAAATGGGTTGCCAGGCTCTTAAATTAAAAAAATTAACGAGCAAATAGTACTGGATTCTTGTAAAAATAATCGGGGTGAGCTGGACTCAATTCCGAAGTTGACGAAATTTCGAGGAATTGTTTGGGGATGATGGAGGATGTCTTTGCTGAGTTTTCGAACACGAGGACCCAGAGCTTTCGACGGTAGGGTGAAAAAACCGCGATATTTTTCAAGCCGTTACAGGTTTTCTTGCCATATCTCTTAAACCATATGTTGATGACTACTTGAAAGAGCAGTAGATTTCCTTCAAATGTCATTGGTCAGCGGCATTTTTGACCCAAAATAAATGAAGTCCAAAAAAAGTAAAATTTTTCGAAATATAAACAAATACAGGTTTTAGGATAGTAAAGTTATATTTTCACATATATCTATGTATTTTTATACATTTTATGCATACCTTCCTCCTCAATACCTTTCTTTTCTACCCCTCCACCTCTACTCGTTTGAAGTACTCTCAACATGTGCATAATGAGATGTGTTTTTTTAAAATATAAGAACGAGTAACTGTCTCATGTAGTGGGTGTCTGATTAAGAGAGTTACCTCGCTGTATCTCAGAAACTATTCGTCGTAGAGGCTTACGGTAAAAAATGTTATGACCCAAGTGGTAAACAGAAAATCCTGGAAATCATTTTCAGATTTCTAAGATGGCCACCAGGGGGAGTAACCGCCATCTAAAACTTTTAAAGTGATTTTTTTTCTGAAATACACCTAGTAAATATACCAAAAAAAATATTTTTTATTTCAAGCTGAGCTTCATTCGAGTAATTTTTAATTGACACTTTTTGACGTATCTATTGAAATGAAGTATGGTGGGGGGTGATTCAATGTTTTTTCAATGAACAGTTGTAACTCCTGAACGACTGTATACTCTTTGTACCAATGCCGCATTTTGAAGACATTCAAAATATACCGCAAACATATCAACAGCTTCATCATTTCTAAACGCATAGGTATCAATAGATTTCAGTCCTTACTTGTGTGTGCCATAAAAACTGATTATACTGCCATTATAAGTTTAATTTTAGTATTTGTTGACAAGTTGATTTTAGGCATTTTTTTTCCTTCATGGCCTGCTCTTCATATTCTGACTACCTTCTTGCACTTGCGTAAATTACATTCGTTGATTATTACGCCCCTAAACGATTTTTTAAGATTTGTTTGAAATAAGAGTACTAAAACCTATTCGAAAATCATTTAATTATAAAATTTCATCATTGATTCTTGGAAATAGGCAAATAAATGAAAATAAATACAGGTATAAAGGCGTCTTTTTAGAATTATGTGATAACTAAATTTTCTTTCTTCGTTATTTAAGGCTAGGAATAAGATATCGAGATAAGGTTTTCACTAGCCTATTTTGGCATCATCACACTACATTTTGATGGAAAAAAGGCAATGTTATTGTATTTGATTTTTTAGAGATATTAGCAACTTTCTGCTATTATATCAAGAAACGCTCTCTACCGGCATCGCTTAAAATTTGCCAGATCACAGATAAGATGGTTTCGATAAAACAATGATGACATCAGGAGTTACAGCTGTTTATTAAAAAAACATTGAATCACCCACCACCACATTTCAATAGTAGGCCAAGCTACAGAGATTTAGAGTGAGCATTTTGTGCAAAAAGTGTTAGAAGAAAACCAGCTCCGCCATTGTTTGTCAAATAGTTCCACATGATATAGTGATATGTTTTTCACTCGACTTTATTATTTATATCTTTGTTATTAACAATTTTATGCAAAAAATCGCTATTTTTCAGTTTTCTGCTTATAAAATCAAAACTATCAGAGTAATCGTGATGGTGTCAATAGACTTATTGTAGAAAGACGAAAAAAATGAGAGGTCGGACGACTCGATCAGAGAAAATCGGAAAAAACAGTCCAAAATGCAGTTTTTTCAAAAATTTTTAACTCGGTTATTTTTTGAGTTGTAGCGTAGATCCTCCGGTTAGTATTATTTATCAATATAAACTTCATTTGTGCGAAGATCAGGAACTGTCCGATTCAGAGTTTTTGATCTGTGGCCATTTGATTATGTTACTATGCAATTTTCCAGCAGACCTGAATGCGACAGGTATGGTCCGATTTCAATTTACACAAAAGATTTTGAAAGTAGAATTCTCATAGTTCAAAACGTTCATCTTGGTTTTTCATAAAAACGCTGAGAAATATGTTAAAA
Organism: Cynegetis impunctata; assembly: GCA_030704885.1. Taxonomy (NCBI): domain Eukaryota; kingdom Metazoa; phylum Arthropoda; class Insecta; order Coleoptera; family Coccinellidae; genus Cynegetis; species Cynegetis impunctata. The sequence continues at coordinate 117,694 of JARQZK010002309.1, read as the reverse complement.
ATAAAGCTGAACATGACGAAAAGCGGCCGAGCGCGCGAGAGTAGTTGAAGAGTGGGGGTAGAGCAGGCAAGGAGAAGTATGACATTCGAAAGCGTCGGCATTTTGAACATTTCTAAACGTTGTCAGATAATAATTGTGAACCCCCACTCTTCAACTACTCTCACGCGCTCGGCCGTTTTTTGTCATGTTCAGCTTTATTTTTAACATATTTCCCAGCGTTTTTATGAAAAACCAAGATGAACGTTTTGAACTATGAGAATTCTACTTTCAAAATCTTTTTAGTAAATTGAAATCGGACCATACCTGTCGCATTCAGGTCTGCTGGAAAATTGCATAGTAACATAATCAAATGGCCACAGATCAAAAACTATGCATCAGACAGTTTCTGATCTTCACACAAATGAAGTTTATATCAATAGCTAATACTGGGCGGAGGATCTACGCTACAACTCAAAAAATAAGCGAGTTAAGAATTTTTGAAAAACCTGCATTTTGGTCGGTTTTTTCCGATTTCCTCTAACTAAGGGTCTGATCGAGTTGTCCCACTTCTCATTTTCTTCGTCTTTTCATTTTCTACAATTAGTCTATGAACACCATCACGTTTACTCTGATAGTTTAATTTTTATAAGCGAAAAACTAAAAAAAACGCAATTTTTTGCATAAAATTGTTAATAACAAAGTTATAAATAATAAAGTCGAGTGAAAAACATATCACTATATCATATGGAACTCTTTGACAAACAATGGCGCAGCTGGTTTTCTTCTAACACTTTTTACATGAAAAAATCTCTGTAGCTTGGCCTATAGATACGTCAAAAAATGTCAAATAAAAATTACTGGAATAAACCTCAGCTTGAAATAAAAAATTTTTTTTTGGTATATTTACTAGGTGTATTTCAGAAAAAAAATCACTTTAAAAGTTTTAGATGGCGGTTACGCCTCGTGGCGGCCATCTAAGAATCCTGAAAATAATTTCCAGGATTTTCTGTTGACCACTTTGGTCATAACATTTTTTACCGTAAGTCTCTACGACGAATAGTTTCTAAGATACAGCGGGGTAACTCTCTTAATCAGACACCCGGTACATGAGACAGGGAGGGGTAGAAAAGAAAGGTATTGAGGAGGGAGGTATGCATAAAATGTGTAAAAATACATAGATATATGTGAAAATATAACTTTACTAACCTAAGACCTGTATCTGTTTATATTTCGAAAAATTTTACTTTTTTTGGACTTCATTTATTTTGGGTCAAAAATACCGTTGACCAATGACATTTGAAGGAAATCTACTGCTCTTTCAAGTAGCCATAAATCATATGGTTTAAGAGATATGGGAAGAAAACCTGTAACGGCTTGAAAAAAAATCGCGGTTTTTTCACCCTACCGTCAAAAGCTCCAGGTCCTCGTGTTCGAAAACTCAGCAAAGACATCCTCTATCATCCCCAAACAATTCCTCGAAACTCCGTCAACTTCGGAATTGAGTCCAGCTTACCCCGATTATTTTCACAAGAATCCAGTACTATTTGCTCGTTAATTTTTTTAATTTAAAAACCTGGCAACCCATATTCTGGACCGGATTTTTGCAGGCAACCCTATACTCCATTCGCAATAAAATTACCTCAATTTAAATATATATTTTGTTTGGCAAGCAGATGAGTAAAGGTCGACCTTACTTGGGATCTTAGACTATATATATTAGATTATTTATAATATTCAGCACAACATGGAATGAAGCTGCATTGAAATAATAATAACCACTTATAAATCCGTCACATATGATCTTGATTAGGCTTACTGTTTCTCTAAAAGTCTGTTTTCCTGACGAACATGAATTCATAGACATCTCACGTCTGGGCCACCAACTCCGTACGAGATTCGAAGCAAACTCTTCTCCAAAACATTCACAGAGCCACCACCAAAAGATAGGCACTTTTGAAGTAACACTGCAGGTTTCAAATCTTTCTTCTACACTCCAGATACGCCAGATACTCTTATGTACATCTTGAGCTATAAGACTGACTCTAGTTTCATCAGAAAACGGAAACTTTCTAATCATTGACGCAAAATTCAATTCGTGAACTTGTGTGTTCTCTGGTGAGCAAAAGTTTCTTGGCGGTCTTCTCATCTCAACTGGGCTTCACGCAAAAGTCTTCTAAGTGTTCGAGATGATATCACATTTCGAAGATCTGCTGTCTCTGAGAGCACGTTGTCTCAGGAAACGATCATCAATTGAATTGGTGCATCGTTTTCCCCATTATCCTGGTCTCTTCCTTCCTGGTCCAGTCCTGATTGTACGAACTCGTTCTAACATATCGTCTCACTATGCGACTGATGCTGGAATGATGTCTTCTTGATAAACGAGCTACATATCGCATTGAATATCCTTAATTTAGGAGAGTCGATGCTTGCAATGCCTTCTCCATTGAAACATTTTTTTTTGAGGGGCAGTTTTCTTACTTGGTTTAGTCGAAATTAACTTTCAAACATGCATTCTAAAAAACGATCTCTATTTTTTTTGAGAAAATTTTAAGAAAGGTTTAAGAGTAAGAGCCAGCGATGATCAGACCTTCGTTATTTTATAAAACCTGAAACTTTCTCTGAGTATTTGCCTAATATTGGTTAAAACAATCCCAGACTATGAAGTTCGGATAACGGTTGCTTTGGATGGTAACAGGTAGCAAAGTTGTAAAAAAATGCACCTTAGTTTCGTTAAAATATAAAGCTCAGTTTTTATATATTTCATTTGGACTGATATCAGAAGTCACGTCGTCTCCAGTCAGACACCCTTAAATTACATTGAATTGTAATTAAACTTACGTTATATTATAAAGGCTGAGTTTTCTGAATGTTATTTGAGGAATTACCAAAAGATGTTTTCCCAGTGGTCAGACAGTTTCGATGGTTCTTACACCTTGTCAGACACATGAAGTTCTACCGTAGGTGCGAGAGCGAAGTATATACATGCAAGCGGGCGCGAGTGAAATAGTGCGTTCGGTCTATTGCGATCTGTCACTGCGCATCATATGTCGTTTTTTCTTATTTGTGTAGTTATTTAAAAGATCTGATTCAGTTTCAATAAATTGTTATCATGGAAGACGTATTAATTTGTGTTGTGTGTGGAAAAAGTGATGGCAAAATGTTGAATGCTAGAAAAAAACATATCCCCAAATATAAAGACATTATTTTGCCTGATGAATATACAGACGGTGGCTGTCACAGGGAATGCTATAAAGTATTCACAGGACTTCCGGACAGATATTTTATTTCAGTTCTGGACCTAATAGTGAGAAAAAAAATCAAACTCCGTACCTGGAGACAACTTTTCTCTAGCCATGTCATTGATACCTGAGTTGACCATAGACCCAACTGATTCACAGTCTTCAACAGAATCATCAACATCACAATCAACTTCAATTTATCAATCAATAGAACTGCAACCTTCAACTTCTCCAGGAAGTTTTCATTTACAGTCTTTACCAACAGAATGTTCAACAATATCAGTATGAACTTTTATTTCTAAACCAATGGAACTACAGCCTACAATTAAATCTTGAAAAAAACTTAAAACTCCAAAATTTTATTTATTACTTCATCAGAATTTTGATTTATTTCTTTTCTGGCATGAAAATTTTTCTAAATTATCTATTTTCTGAATATTTAATTCTTAATGAAATTATATATCATTATTCAGAAATAACTATATTATGAAATTTTTCCATAAATCCAAAAAACATATAATACTGAGTAAATGAAACATGCGCAGTGACAGATCGCAATAGACCGAAGGCACTATTTCACTCGCGTATATACTTCGCTCTCGCACCAACGGTAGACCTTCATGTGTCTGACAAGGTGTAAGAACCATCGAAACTGTCTGACCACTGGGAAAACATCTTTTGGTAATTCCTTAAAAACCTAACATACGAAAAATTCAGCCTTTATAATATAACGTAAGTTTAATTACAATTCAATATAATTTAAGGGTGTCTGACAGAGGGTTGCAACCATACTAAGTGTCTGACAATGGACGACGTGACTTCTGATATTAGTCTAAATGAAATATATAAAAACTGAGCTTTATACTTTAACGAAACTAAGGTGCAATTTTTTACAACTTTGCTACCTGTTACCATCCAAAGCCACCGTTTTCCAAACTTCATAATCGGGGATTGTTTTTACCTATATTAGGTAAATACTCAGAGAAAGTTTCAGGTTTTATGAAATAACGAAGGTCTGATCGTCGCTGGCTCTTGGACTATTCAGTCTGAAACCTGATTTATTAATGTCAAATCATGATGCTAATCATCTGAAATGACAACTTCAACACTCAAATCAGTTGAAGTCCTACTTGTAGTCTAGTTGAGAAATATAAGTAATGCGTTACTGTCCAGATTATTTCGAACGAGGGAAAGCTAACGAAGCCATGATGTAGCAGTTAATTTATGACACTTATAATCTGAAAGTTAGGATTACAGAAAAATTTCACATAAATCCTATCGAATATCGCAATCTTCTTCAGTTCAACATCGGTTAAACAATGATTATATTTATCTATAGGTTCGAAAAGCTCATCTTGAAACAAATCCCCTAAAATTGAAACATTGATGATGAGTTTATTTTAATTGGTAATTCTAAATTTATTTTCAAAGCTTTCAGAACATTTTAATTGAAATATAGGTAATAAAGAATTTTTAGAATCAATTGCTCCAATCTCAATTTTTTTTCGAATAACGAGTTTTCTGTTCGCAATTAATGAAGGAAAAACAAGAACTACTTCTTAATAATTTTATTTGTTCATAAAAAATGTAATTTTTACCGATCATTTTCAAAATTTTCAACATTTTTTCATATAACCAATTGAATGTGGAATTTGGTTGGAGTTTTCAAATATTACTTCTGATTCTAGGATGGAAATGATTATGGTGATATATATCAGGATTTGGCTCTCATTCACATTCCTATCATTAGTGTGAAAGCAAAAGGACACATAGGATCTAATGAAATTTATTTGGAGCCCTCCCTCCAGGAAGTAAAGGATATGGTTAAAGAAGTATTCAAACAGTTTATCTCCGTTAACAGAAATATCTTACGAATTGAGAACATAATGTTTCCAGGTAAATCATAAATATTCGTATTGAATAATGGAACAAGCAGAACATTTTCATTTTATACATTACATAAAGTGAACAAGGAAAATTCTTTAATAATTTAAAAAATTATCAAACAACTTTCCAAGGAAGCTGGTTATACGTATTCAGCAACGCAAAATCTGCATTCACAATCGAACGGTGAATTATAGAAACTGTCAAGTCAGTGTGACTTGACAGTTTCCCATACGGCTTGACCGATTCTCATGAAATTTTGTGAGCACATTGAGTAGGTCTGAGAATCGGCCAACATCTATTTTTCATCCCCCTACAAGTTAAGGGTAGTCCACCCTGAAAATTTTTATTTTATTTTTTAGACAAAATTTTTTTTTTTACGATACAGCATACAAAAATACATACAATCCTAAATTTTCGCTCTTCTACGATCAACCCCTATTTTTTATTTGTTAAACTCCGTCGAAATGACTCGACCGATTCTCATGAAATTTTGTGTGCATATCAGTTAGCTCTGAGAATCCGACAAAATCTATTTTTCATCCCCCTAAATGCTAAGGGAGGTCCACCCCTCAATTTTTTATTTATATTTTTCAGACAAAATTTCCTGTTCTATTTTTTTTTATGATACAACATTCAAAAATACATCCAACCCTAAATTTGCACCCTTTACGATCAACCTCTATTTTTTATACTCCTGATGATTAACATTTTTATGAATTTTTTGAACAATTTTTTTTTTGATTTTTTTATGATGTTGCTTTGAAAAATACATACAACTCTGAATTTTCACCCTTCTATCAACAACCCATATTTTTCAATAACTATTTTAATAATTTAAACAATGTTTGCCGGGTCAGATAGATTGATAGATAGATAGAAAGATAGATAAGTAGATAGATACATAGATAGGTAGATATAGATCGGCAGATAGATGAATAGATAGAAAGACAGATGGATAAAAATAATTTATATGGCTGAACGTTTGCCCGGTCAGATAAATTGATAGATGGATATGCAGATAGATAGACAGATAGATAGATAGATAGAAAGATAGATAACTCTCTAGATAGAAAGATATATAGTTAGATAGGCAGATATACATCGGCAGACAGAAGAATAGATAAAAATAATTTATATGGCAGAACAACGTTTGCCGGGTCAGCTAGTATATATAAATATATATATATATATATATATATATACATATATATATATGTATATACATATATATATATATATATATATATATATATATATATATATATATATATATATATATATACAGTGGAATCTCTATAACTCGAATGTCAAGGGAAATGCAAAAAAATTCGAGTTAACGAGTTTTCGACTTAACAAGAGATACATATGACTTAACTGCTGAAATTTCGACTTACAGAGGCGCGATTTCTAAGTGTATATTTCGATTTGTAGAGTCGAATTTGAATAATAATCTTCTTTTGATGTAAACAATTTGCAGATTTTTTATCAATTATTTTTTCAAGCTCAAACAACGAACCGAAAACAAATTTCGGGGAATTACAAGTAAGACGTCATTATATTTTACTAACTACCACTTACGGAGTCTACTTTTTGAAATTCGAGTTATAGAGTATAAATATGTATCATCGATACTTCGTAGGGAAATAACATTTTGTTCGAGTTACGAAGTCTAAATAATTCGAGATACCGCGTATTTAGGTGTTCAGCGGTAGAGAATGACAATTTTTTTCGACTTACTGAGGATCGCGTTATAGAGATTCCACTGTATATATATATATATATATATATATATATATATATATATATATATATATATTAATATGATTTTTACCTACTTGTATTTATTTATGAATATAATTATATATTAATATATTTTGATTTTATTTGATGTGATATACTCTTTTAACTTATCTCAGAAAAGGTTGTCTTTTAATTATTGAAACTTGTTTTTCTAATCCACTTGAGTTCTTTATTCTCCTTTCAAAATTGACTCTAGTTATTTTTTAATTCTTCAACTTTTCCAATTGAAAACTTCAATAAATTCATGTATTTATAATTTCAACAATAATTTATTAACACACAATTTACCAACATACAAATCTAATTCAAATAATAACAATAACAATAACTCTTTAACAAAATTTGATTATGGTACCTTTAGTTTTTCAACAAACCCCTTTTAAAAAATTTTTATATTTGCAAATATATTATTAAATGTCAAATTGGCCAATTTATATCTATTTACTCACTGTTTATTTGCACTAATTTATCTTCTTTCAACTTGACAGTTGTTCTTTTCTATCTGTGATCTATGTTCTGTGGATTATATACAGGTATTGTAGATATCTTCTTAATCGACTTGATGACGTAATCCAAAAATGGCTGCTTTAGCTGGATATTTATATATATATATATATATATATATATATATATATATATATATATATATATATATATATATATATATATATATATATATATTTATATATATATATATATATATATGTATTTACATACAACGATGTATATTCACACTGATATTGATTATTTATATATCAATATTTTGAACTCACTTCCAGGTATTTTTATTTATTTTACTTGCACTTTTAATTTTTATTTTCTACTTATACACTTTTCAGCTTACTTTTCAACTTTCAATATTAACAAACTAATATGGTGGTTCAAAACAAATGAATACAAGATGTACACAAACGATGTTTCTTCGTTGAAGACAAATTAGGAACTGCCTCAGGAAGTGTGCCCTACCCTCTTATATAACCTTTGTTATTCTCAAAAATCATATCACCTGAGTAGCGTTATTCTAGAACATTCCGACTTCTTTTTCAATAAATATATATATATATATATATATTATATATTATATATATATATATATATTATATATTATATATATATATATATATATATATATATTATATATTATATATATATATATATATTTATATATATATATATATATATATATATATATATATATATATATATATATATATATATATTATATATATATATATATATATATATATATATATGTATATAAATATATATATATATATATATATATATATATATATACAGTGCTTTCATGATGAAAGGAACAAATTCATTAAAGAATTAGGTTTCTATTTCATGTTAAAATCCTCGGACAGGTCGATTAGTATTTTCATTTGGGCATTTTTCGCAATAAAAATTTTGTATACAGGGTGTCTCATTCAAGAGCTATGGCTTTGTCATTAGTTTTTTTAAAGGTAATACCCTGTATATTATTTCACTTTACAATTCTACGATAAATTCTTATCACTTTTTGTGAACATACCATATGCCTCAACTCGATGGATTGCCAGAAACGGAGATAGTGGGTAATGAATGAGAGGTACGATATGAAAACACACAAATGTAATTACTAATTTAATTTTTACATATGTTCAATCTGTTGTCCGTTTACTTCGAGACATTTTTGAAGTCGATTCAATGTTTCCTGTTGCACATTTTCAATTACTTCTGTACTGATAAGTCTTATTTCCTGCCTGATTCTCTCTTTTAGATCATCAATATTATTCGGTCTATTCAAATAAACTTTAGACTTCAAATAACCCCATAAGAAAAAATCCAATGGGGTTATGTCCGGTGATCTTGGCGGCCACTCAATCGGACCTCTCCGTCCTATCCATCTGTTGGGAAAAGTTGCATCAAGAAATTGTCGAACAGCGATTGAATAGTGAGGAGGTGCCCCATCTTGTTGAAACCATATCTCGTTATTAGGTATGTCAGGATCTTGTGGGTTAGGAAACAAAACAGCTAAAGCCGGAATGAGTTCGAACTGGAGAAAGTTCAAGTAGTCCTCTCCGTTTAGTGTTCCTTCAAAAAAATAGGACCAACTATACGATTTCGAACAATCGCTGCCCATGTATTAATTTTTTGAGGCCGCTGTGTGTGGCATTCTTGCATCCAATGAGGATTCTCGGTCGCCCAATACCTACAGTTTTGTCTGTTGACGTGGCCATTTAAAGTAAAGGTGGCTTCATCAGAAAAAATTATGTTTGTAATGAAATTTAGATGTTGATTATGAATTTCAAGAATCTGCTCACAAAACTGTACTCTGCGGTCAAAATCGTCTTCTAATAATTCATGTACCAGCTTAATTTTATAGGGATGATACTTATTTACCTTAAGTATTTTATGCACGGACCCTACTGATAAATTGAAATTATTGGAAATTGTAGTAATGGATGTATGAGGGTTATCTTGGGTTTCTAGTAGAACGTTCAGCACTGTTTCTTCAGATACTCTCGGTGGTCTTCCTTTAGGTAAATCTCTAACGTGGCCGTATCTCCTGAATTTTGATTCAATTTTGCTGACTGTCGATGTAGTAATTGGCGGACGATCAGGATGATTTTCATTGAATAGATTGCAGACTTCTTCTTGTGAACGCACCCTATCTCCAAAACCAATCATCATAAGTACTTCAATACGTTCTCTCTCAAGTAATTGCATTTTCTTTTAAACAATGAAGTAGTGTAGTGCCTGGAGCGTTAAAAACGTGAAAACTGCGGACTATACAGCACCAGTGAATGAATTCAGATGGTACATGTGAAATTTCATTCTTCAGATTTAATGACAATGTTTACCTAAATTTTTTTTTGTACTTTTTATCCACATTTTAAATCTCCAGGTGCTCCACTGTCTCCGTTATAATCTGGGAATCCATCAAGTTGAGGCATATGGTATGTTCACAAAAAGTGATAAGAATTTATCGTAGAATTGTAAAGTGAAATAATATACAGGGTATTACCTTTAAAAAAACTAATGACAAAGCCATAGCTCTTGAGTGAGACACCCTGTATACAAAATTTTTATTGCTTTATTGCGAAAATTGCCCAAATAAAAATACTAATCGACCTGTCCGAGGATTTTAACATGAAATAGAAACCTAATTTTTTAATGAATTTGTTCCTTTCATCATGAAAGCACTGTATATATATATATATATATATATATATATATATATATATATATATTATATATATATATATATATATAATATATATATATATATATATATATATATATATATATATTAAATTAAATATACAATAATTTTGGAAATTGATATTCTATTCATTAATTAAATTATTATTTATTCTTGCAAAATTTTACATTTCTTACTTTATATTTTTATATGTTAACTTGAAATTCTCCTTTATTATATTAATCTAAAGCAATTTTCTATTTGAAATAATTAATTCAATTCTATGATTATTTATCTTCAATGTCTTGAAATTAAATTACTTTCTGATATATATATATATATATATATATATATATATATATATATATATATATATATATATATATATATATATATATATATATATATATATATATATATATATATATATATATATATATATATATATATATATATATATATATTATGATATAAATTAAATTATAAGTAGAGTAATCGATATTTGAGTCATCAAATTGAATATGTTGTCTGTGGAAGTTTATATCAATAATTAGGTAGCTTATCTAATTATCTAGTTCCTAAAATTTATCATCGAAGTTTGCGGCTCATATTTGAAAATATACTGGGAATGAATAATTGTTAGTTTGATGAACAAGTAAGATTCTGAAAAAAATATGATCAAGATCTTCTTGTTTATCTCGAAGAATTATGTACATTTTGTTGAGATGTGATTAGGAGAGTTTGCATCTGAATGAATATTTTTTCCTAGGTCTGATAATGTTGTGAAAAAGAGCAAGGTTTAGTATTTCATAGCAGGCGTGGTAGAAATCTTTTACCATTGCAAAAATTAGAATATATATTTTAAAGCATTTCACTTAATACGCGAAATAGGTGAGTTGATCGAAATCGAAAATTACAAGTCTCCATATTCACTCTATCTGCTCCCTAACTCTTATTATTTCAAAAACAGTATTGAAATTCAAGTTTTTCAAATTCTGAACTAAGGTAATAGTCTAGTCAATAAGTGCTTTTTTATCCAACTTTTTTCAGGAGTCTCGGAAAAATATGGGCAAAGTGTTATGTAGATGAGTGTAGATATTTTTTGAAAAAATAAAGTTCTGCTCGCAAGAATTCTAAATGTTATAAACAATTAACTGGAAATCTGCAAATATCTCAAATATAATTGAGATTTTTGGAATCTAAAAGAAGATTCAAAAAGCAGAAAAATTGTGGATGTTATAAACAATTTACTGAAAATTTGCAAATATCTCGGAAATTCATTGAGATTTTCAAAATCTAAAAAAATAATTGAAAAGAGGAATAATTGTAAATATTATAAACAATTCACAGAAAATCTCAAAAATTAATTAAGATTTTTGAAATCTGAAAGAAGATTCAAAAGGAGGAATAACTGTATATGTTATAAACAATTTACTGAAAGTTTGCAAATATCTCAAAAATTAATTGAGATTTTTGAAATCCAAGAGAAGATTCAAAGAGAGGAATAATTGTAAATGTTATAAAAAATTTACAGAAAATCTGCAAATATCTCAAAAATTAATTGAGATTTTTGAAATCTAAAAGAAAATTCAAAAGAAGAGAAAATTTCCTGAAAGAAAGTTAGAGCACATGACTGTAGAACCAATATTTATAATTTTCCCAGAGGGATTAGAATACAGCCGAAAACGGATACTTTGGCTTGAGCGAGTCACGTCCATTTAGGATACTTTAACGATAAAATCCATTTAGGATACTTTAACGATAATATTGAATATGAATATTGAAATATGAAAAGATTCAGGCACTCAATGGATAAGTGAGTCAGCAATAATCTGCTGGCAAAAAAAATTTATCGGGATTTTTCAATAAGTTATGCAATAGTTAATTATTAACTTTCTGCTGCTTGAACATGAACATTGAAGTGTGATAATTCTTAAAATATAGATGTGAAATAGAAAGGCATCGGAATAGACTCCCTTGAAAAAATTTTTTTGGTTGGTTTTTTATTTATAATTTGATTACTTTATGTTTTGATATTATTTTAGGAAGCTGCATAAAAATAATTTTTTGAAATTTTATTTCGTATTGTTTGAAAAATTATCATTAGAAAATGAATTGTTCATAAGAAAAGTTGAAATTTTTTTTTGGAATCCTAAACTTTGATGCAAATGATGATATTTAAAAAAAATCGTTCCTCGCAAAATAATTTTTATTCCTCTGAAACTTATTTGTTAATCAACAATCCTTTTTCACCTCCTGAAATGAATATAATCGAATTATTTTTGCTTTGCGATATTGAAAAAAAAGTTAATTTCTTAAAATTTTTGATTGTTTATTAAATAATTAGTTATGAACAGAAAAATTTTGTTATGAACAAAAAAATTTTATCCCTAATTTTTTTTCTTATTCTAATTGATGTAAAAGCCAAAAATAAACTTAAGTTTGCTATTTTTATCAAATTTTATTATTACCGTTCTCCGTGACTCCATCATTCTGACCTGGTTTTTCTTCTCTTAAATTATTATAATTTATAAACTAATGGACACACGATCAAAATACTCAAGATTTATTCATTCTTCATCAATCAAAGAACAGAGTCATCTTAATCTTTTAGGAAATTATTAATTTAATTTATTGCAATTGTTCAAAAAAATACTTCGATTCATTCATCGATGTTTACTATTTTAGTCTCAAGTCAAAATTGCATTTCATTGGAGTTATAATATTGTAAATTGAGCTGCTGAAGTTATTTATTTGTAAAAAAGAATTCGGAAGTGAAAATGCAATTAATTCATTGGCAAATATCGAGAACCTACCAATTAATCAATATTCGCTGGAATCAATCACCTCCATTGATATTGAAAGATTAAAATTTCTTGACTTTTCATCGCAAATTCCTTTTACTCCACTCACATTTGGGGAAGTTATTTACAAATTAATCTACCAGAGATAAGAGGTTCCATGGATCGAGTGTCATCATCTATGCCATATACAGTTTGCCGCATACAATATTTATCTACTATTTATAGAGGAGAATCCATCAAGTTTTCGAACCGTATATACTTATAATAATAATAATAATAATAATACCTTTATTTAGCATACAGCTATTGATAACAAAAATAATCATTACATCCATAATGTCCATCAAGAAAAATTATCAAATACATATACTATCAGAGATTTCTTAAATTAATACTCTATAATTTTTACAATATTTACTGCTGATTGGCAGATTATTATACAAAATAAGTCCCCTGCTCATTATGGATTTGTACATAAAATGAGTATTATATTTACTTATCATGAAATCGTTTCGATGTCTAGTATCATGCTCATGCAACTCATTTACAAAATGTAGAGTTTCACTTAAATAACTAGGTAACATATTTTCTTTCATCTTATATATATATAGCTCAATGTCCTAGGTTATTCTCTGGTTAACACTCATCAACTGTAACACATTCAACATATTTTTGATTGGCGTTTGATTATTACATTTTAATATTATTATCATACCTCGGTATTGAATTTTTTGTAACCTATCAACACTATTTTTTTGCAGATTGAAAAGAAGTGTAGAACAATACTCAATATGAGGCAGTGCAAGTGTCTTGAATAACATCAAAGTTGTGTTCATATCTAATTTATTTCTTAATCTTGCAATAAAGTGAATTTTTTTTGATATTTTATTTGCTATATATTCTGCATGTGATCTGAAATTTAGATTTTCATCTATTATGACGCCCAGATATTTCATCTTATTCACTCTTTGAATTGCGACCCTATCTATCATTATTCTCAAATCAATTATATTCAGTTTTCGCGTTTTATATTCACTACCAAGTAACATATAATTAAATTTTTTAACATTGATTTTCAAATTACCATCACATAACCATACAAATAAAGAGTCCAAGTCAGTTTGAACTAAACGTGACATCAGCTCGACATCCTCACCAGAGATAAATAGCATTGTGTCGTCAGCAAACAGTGATATTTCACAATTTCTTACATACTTTGTAATATCATTTATATATAAGATAAATAAGAGAGGTCCTAAGGCCGACCCTTGAGGGACTCTTTAATGTATGCAGCAAAACATGCTCGTCAAATTAACCAGAGGAAGGTTTTCGTTACTTTTGATCATCCTCTATACACGAAAGTTCGACAAATTCTTTGTAATTATAAAACCAGAGAGTTAAACAATATTTTTGCTAGCATTGGCGGCTTCCACTTGCTAATGTCTTATTTGAAACCTTTAGGAACAATAATTGAAGGTTCAGGATTAAGAAAATTGTGGGCGAACTCAATTGATAAAATGATGCAGTGTATATCTTACGCTAGAGATTCAGCTGAAAACATCGAAAGCCATGCAATCATAGCAGGAATAAAATAACCATTGGTTGAGTCAAGCATGGAAGCTACACTTAGTACTGAAAACATTATAGAGATCATCAAATATAAAAAACTTAGAATTCGAAGAAAGTTGTTTTTTTTAAATCAATGGGCAGATTGCCTGAATGTCAGCAGCTATCAATTTGTTTTTTCTTAAATTCAATTCTTCTTAGTAGTAGGGGTGCCCAAGCGGGGTTTTGGGATTTACTCGAGCGCGGCAGAATAACACATTGGGGGAAACCTTGCACCCTGTTAAGTAGCCCCACCATACCCTTCATATGGAGATCAGATTGGTAAAAAAATCGATTATCAGAAAAACTCGAGCGCGTCAGATTAAGGCACGGTGAGTTAATTACATGCAGAAGAGTATGCATTTCACTAATCTGACGATTTGCACGTGGCATAAGGGAAGAGGAGACTCACCGAGTTACAAAAAGAAGACATGACCTTGACATTCTCGAGCACGGTTAAATTTTAATTTTAATTTTGAAGGAAATGTCACGATTTGTTTTTTTCGAATATTGGCGATGAGCTTTGATCTCATACGGTCACCCCCACTATGCAAACCGGCAGAGTATTTCTATATAACGATTTTTTTACATTTTTGAAAATCTGTACACGTTTTTACCTTCAGTGAAATGGCATACATCATATAACCTTTTTTTCGCATTAGCATCATATAATATTTTCACAATCCAACCGGTCCCCACGACGGCTACCCTACTATAGATCTTATCAAAGATAGAAAGCAGAAAGTAAACAACGATTCTTACAGTTTTAAAACAAGAGCATTAACAAAATCAAACAGGTCTTCATAGACATTCATGTTTTCAAGTGACATGAGGAAATTAAGATTGTAAGGGTGATGAAATTTCAAAATTTTATTTAGATTTAAATATAGCACTCTTTTATGGTGGTGATAATTGCTGCATACTAACAAATGATCAAGTGTACCTATTTTACCACAATAGCATAAAAGAGATTCGTTAATACCTATAAGTTAGATGATTTACTACGTGGAATTAATGGTGATGATGATTTTACTGCTATCAGTACAGGGTCAAACTGCCGAACTGTGAATTCAGTATTTCAACGTCATATCATTAGCTATACGCTATATTGAATTGGCATTGGGCATCCAAAATCCACTCGATGCCATGGAGGACAGACAACAGTGGAGGAATATTGTGAAGTCGGTAAAAACCCACCCTGGGTTGTAAGCCATGGAGATAGATAGATAGATATATTGAAGCTGAGAGACAAGGAAATTGCAATCTGCATTTATATTGCGTTCAAAATACGTTACCAGTTCACCATGCTGCTGGCCATATTAATAACTCTAAAGCAATTTAAATATATTTGCAGAAGATGAGCACATTAGAAGAAGTTAGGGATCCGACGGAATATCGATTATTCACTGAGGAAGAACACTACAGTTCGTGGAACTAATAAAGCTTAAATTGGAATATGGACAGACATTACAATTGAACAGATGCTGATGCGTACCATCCACACAGGAGCTCGAGGATTATCACATGGTCGTGGT
The DNA here is from genome assembly GCA_030704885.1 of Cynegetis impunctata. Taxonomy (NCBI): domain Eukaryota; kingdom Metazoa; phylum Arthropoda; class Insecta; order Coleoptera; family Coccinellidae; genus Cynegetis; species Cynegetis impunctata. The sequence goes on along the minus strand of JARQZK010002309.1, from coordinate 101,655 downwards.
ATGACGTCAAGTGTAATGTCACGGTTTCTGGAAGGCATGCCGCATGACATAGAAATCATGAACCAGCTGGATGATTTAGTTAATCAAGTGAGAATCTTCTAATCAACAGGTTGATGTTAATAGACAGGATTGGTAGGAGCATCAAACATAGACTGCTGTAAAGCATTATCTTAAGGTAGAGCAATCATGACAAGCATAGTAGAATTGAAGATAGATAATTACAAATTTTCTAAATCCAATACTGTCCAAACTCTAATCTCAACGGTTTCAACTATAGAAGTGGATGGTCACGAAAAAGTAATGTACACAACGTTATTATTTTAAAGGACTGCTGCTACTATGATTAACTATAAGAAAGAGAAGAGAAAATTCAAAGACATAATAGCAGATTACGAGAGTTTCATTTTACGTCATTACACAAACACCACCTCGATCATTTTTGATGGTTAAGCACTCCGGAGCGTGAAGTCCTATGAGAGGTTCAGAAGAGCCACTATAAAAGTCGCACCTGCAATTTCATTTGAAGTGGACATGAAGCTGATTGAAAAGAGACTTGTTCTTATCCAATGTCAAAAAGAAGTCTCGTTTCATAACAAAATTAAAAAGTACTCTGATAGCGGATATAAATTTAACAATTAAACAAGCTAGAGTAGATGCTAACACTCTCATTATTCAAACGGCAATAGATCTTGCTGAGAGAAAATTGTTGTGCTTGGAACTGACATCGATCTGACTGTATGAATGATTGCACTGACGCTTAGTCACTTAAATATTGTGACGTGTAAGCCACATGCAACTTCTGAACAACTAGATGCAATCTATGAAAGTACGAAGGATCAAAATCTCAACGATATGATACTGTTAGCCCACGCTTTTACGAGTTGCGATACAGTGAGCTCAATTTTTAGTAGAGGAAAAAAGGATTTATTAGATTTGATAATTAAAAACTATGGAATGAGGCAGTATGTGGAAAAATTCCTGTGCGTCTACTGAAGAAATTCAGGAAGCTGGAGAAAGATGTTGTGTTTGTATGGATAACTTAAAGCTGATGTAACTGCGTGCCAATGTCCAAAGAGGCCATTAATTTAGCTACTCTACCTTCAACATCAACATAATTAAATTTCCTTTCTATAAGAGTATATTAACAAGTACCGGGTGTCTGATTAAGAGAGTCGCGCGGCTGTATCTCACAAACTATACGTCGTAGAAACTTACGGTAAAAACTTTTATAACCAAACTGGCCAGCAGAAAATCCTGGAAATAATTTTTATGTTTCTAAGATGGCCGTCAGGGGGCGTAACCGCCATCTGAAACTTTTAAAGTGATTTTTTTCTGAAATTCATCTAGCGAATATACCAAAAAAATATTTTCTGTTTGAAGCTGAATTTCATTCGAGTCATTTTTATTTGACACTTTTTGACGTATCTATTGAAATGAAGTGGTGGGGGTTGATTCAATGTTTTTTTGAATAAACAGCTGTAACTCCTGAACGACTGAACGGATTTCAACAAAGTTGATCTCGTTGGGAAAAGCATTTATTGCTTCATCAGAAACATCTTATCTGTGGTCTGTCAAATTTTCAGTTATGCCGGTAGAGAGCGTTTTTTGATATAATAACAGAAAATTGCTAATTTCTCGAAAAAATTAAATGCAATAACCTAACTTTTTTTCCATAAAAATGTATTATGATGATGCCAAAATAGGCTAGTGAAAACCGTATCTCGATATCTTATTCCTAGCCTAAAATATCGAAGAAAGAAAATTTAGTTATCATATGATTCAAAAAGACGCCATCACACCGGTTTTTATTTTCATTTATCTATATTTTTCCAAGGATCAATGATGAAATTTCATCATTCAATGATTATCATATAGGTACTAGTATTATTAGTTCAACAAAATTTTATAAAATCGTTTAGGGGCATAATAATCAATAAATATAATTTGTGAAAGTGCAAGAAGGTAGTCAGAATAAGAAGAGAAGGCCATGAAGGAAAAATAAATGTTAAATGCCTAAAATCAACTTGTCAACAAATATTAAAAATGAACTTATAATGGCAGTGTGATGAATTTTTGTGGCACACACAAGTGAGGACTCAAAACTATTGAAATGCATTTACGAACAATGAAGATGCTGATATGTTTGTGGTATATTTTGAAAGTTTTCAAAAAGCGGCAATGGCACAAAGATTATATAGAACTCGATTTCCAAATTGGCATTCACGCCATGCGAGAATTTGTTGGGCATATTTGAAGGAAATAGAGAATTTTCATCTGAAATTTATAGGGTCGAAGCTGCCAGTATTACGCAAATTTCGGACTAAATGCGGAAAAATTCTCGCATGGCGTAGACGCCGAATATAGAGCATTCTATATTCTTTATGCCAATGCCACATTTTGAAGAATTTCAGAATATACCGTCAGTGATATCAACAGCTTCATTGTTTGTAAAATGTATTTCAATCTTTTTCAATCCTTAGTTCTGTGTGCCAGAAAAACTTATTAAACTGCCACTATATGTATAATTTTAGTATTTGTTGACAAGTTGATTCTAGGCATATGATTTTCCTCCATGGCTTGCTCTTCATATACTGACTACATTGCACTTGCATATTATTACATTGGTTTTTATGCTCCCACTCGATTTTTTTTTTGAAGTTTTTGAAATAAGAATATTATTTTTTGAAAATCATGAAATTATTAAATTTTATCATTGATTCTTGGAAAAAATACAGATAAATGAAAATAAATACCGGTGTAATGACATCTTTTTGAATCATATGGATAACTAAGTTTTTTTTCTTCGATATTTTAGGCTAGGAATAAGATATCGAGATACGGTTTTCACTAGCCTATTTTGGCATTATCACAATACATTTTTATGGAAAAAAAGATAGGTTATTGCATTTAATTTTTTCGAGAAATTAGCAATTTTCTGTTATTATATCAAAAAACGCTCTCTACCGGCATAACTGAAAATTTGACAGACCACAGATAAGATGTTTCCGATGAAGCAATAAATGCTTTTCCCAACGAGATCAACTTTGTTGAAATCCGTTCAGTCGTTCAGGAGTTACAGCTGTTTATTCAAAAAAATATTGAATCAACCCCCACCACTTCATTTCAATAGACACGTCAAAAAGTGTCAAATAAAAATGACTCGAATAAAGCTCAGCTTTAAACAGAAAATATTTTTTTGGTATATTCGCTAGATGAATTTTAGAAAAAAATCACTTTAAAAGTTTCAGATGGCGGTTACGCCCCCTGACGGCCATCTTAGAAACATGAAAATTATTTCCAGGACTTTCTGTTGGCCACTTTGGTTATAAAATTTTTTACCGTAAGTCTCTACGACGTATAGTTTGTGAGAGACATCCGCGCGACTCTCTTAATCAGACACCCGGTACAATATTAGCTAGCTAATGAGCTAAATTGGAAAAATTGGGGTTTGATAAAAACACAAACAATATTTCTGTATTTCTGTCGGTTAAAACAACCGATAATATAGCTCCTAATGAACTTTTGAAATTAATCCAACTGTAATTGTGTTAAAAATAAGGATGCCGAAAGGCAGGGGACTTCCATGTTCGTCTTTCTGCAGGCATTGCAAAAGAGAGAGCTGTGATAATTGCAAAAAGATTTAGATTGAAGATGATAATGACGACTTCGACGGTGTTGATGGACGAAACAATTCACAAGATGGAAATGAAGACGATAATGCATGTATTTATTACACATTATTTGTTCGAGAGTTTGCGAAAACGTTGCTGGGGGGCGAAGAAAACGACAGGAGCGTTGCAACATAACAAGCTCAAGGTTGAAAGCCACTATCAAAGAAACGTTCGAAAAAATAAATCTATAAAAAAATGTACAATAAAAAATTTGAAAAAATGTATTATTAAATATGAATGACTATTCATAAATTACGTTCGTTAAATTCAACACAAAGTCAAGATCAGTTTTAGCTTATAAGATGTGTAGGCTGATAAACTTTGAGAACATTTTTTTGTTAAGATACTTTCATTTATAATTTAAAAAAAAAGAATAAGACTCAAATGTAAAAGCTGAAATTGTTTATTGATCAACATTCAATGTTGAATTACTGAAATGATGTGTCTCATTTCATGAGATATTTGAACATTAAAGCTTAAAAAAAATTTCTCAAAATATTTTTCATGAATAATTGCAATAAATTAAATGAATAATTTCCTAAAAACTTGAATCTTAAGCTGAATTTGTTCTTTTATTAATGGAGAACGAATAAGTCTTCAATGTTTCGATCGTATCTCCATTAGTTTATAAATTATAATAATTCAAGAGAACGAAAACCAGGTCAGAATGATACAGTCATGGAGAGCGATAGTTATAAAATTCGATAAAAAATACGAAAAAATTTTTCCCAAGAATAAACTAATGGCTGTTTTCGTTACATTAAGTAGAATAAGAACGAAAATGAAATGAAAATTTGTTTATAACAAAATTCGTTTGTTTATAACAAATTGTTTAATAAATAAACAATCAAAAATTGAAAAAAAAACAACTTTTTTCCTGATATCGCAGAGCAGGAATAATTCCTCAATATTTATTATAGGTGGTAAAAAAAATTGTTAATCAACAAATACGTTTTTAAGGAATAAAATTTTTTTGCCAAGAACATGTGTGAACATAGTGCATTAACGTAAGCAGTTGGTTTTTATATACAAAAAATTTGCAAGGGATGTTTTAAAAATACTTACGACTTGTCCAATAAAAATATAGAGGGTGTTTTTAAAAATCAAATATCTCTGGAATAACTGAAGGAGATCAGAGGGGGCGTCTCGAACCCGTAAACAAAATTGAACCTTCGAAATTGGATATGGTTAAAAGACACATCCTTTCTATACCGTCCTATGAAAGCCATTACTGCCAAAAAAGTTAGGAGATTTCTGCCATCTTTTTATACTCTATCCAGAATGTATGAAGAATACAAATCATGGATTGCACCAGAGAATCCAGTGAATAGAAGAAAGCATGTAAGCGTTTTCCATTCCATGAATATTTCAATGAAACCCTACACCAAGGATACCTGCCAACAATATGACAAATTAGCAATGATGATACGACATGAAACCAAAAATTTAGAACTGAAACAAGAACAGAAAAAACATCAAAAATAAGCCCAATCTGCTTATTATAACAAAAAATAGATAAAGATGAAGCTAGCATAGATAAGACCAAGGTAGTGTATACATTCGATTTACAGCAGTGTCTACCTACTACTAATATAAGTACGTCACTAGCATTTCATAAGCGACAACTTTGGACATACAATCTGACCATGCATGAGTGCTCCAGAAAGGAAACTATATGCTACATGTGGCATGAAGCTATGTCTGGAAGAGGTGCTAACCAAATTGCCTCATGTTTATATTTCGTCATTGGGTGAAGATATTAAACATGCCATACTATATTCCGACACCTGCGGAGGTCAGAATAAGAGTTCTCATGTTCCTATTATATTCATGATTCTGATGCAGTACTCTACACTTTCGGTGGTAGATCATAAATTTTTAGTTTCTGGGCATACTAGGATGGAATGTGATACGGACCATTCTTTAATAGAAAAGCATAAGAAAAAGTATGATCATCGCATTGACCACCCTCGAGACTGGTATCAACTGGTACGGCTTTATGGAAAAAAACATCTGTATAAAGTGGTGGAAATGAAGAAAGACGATTTTTTTGACTTTGCTAGTCTTCTAAAAATATCTTTTCAAGTTAAAAAAGTAAACCAAAGTGGAGAACGATTTGTATGGAAAGGTGTAAAATGGGTAAGGCACGATAAAACTTATGGAAAATTATTTTATAAAAACAGTTATGATAAAGACGAGCCCTTCAAAGTCTTGGGTTTCTTGAGAAGAGGTAATAATTCCACTCCTGAAGATATCCCGTAATGTAGATACCCAAATTTGATATCAGAGGAGAAGAAAAAAAATCTTATTGAACTACTCCCTTTTATTGACGAGGTTTTCCACAATTTTTATAAAAATTTACCGACAGAAAAAAATGTTAAGGACGTCCTACCCGATATAGAGGAAGAGTTTCTCGAAGAAATTTAGTGTGTTATGAGTTATCTCATACTATTTTCCGGCTTTTTTATTTGTGTTAACAGAGACATCTTACTTTATTTCATAAGTTTATAGATCTCAGATTTTAATTTTTTCTGTAAACATTGTAGACCAAACATAAAGAATATTCTGCAAAAACTTGGTTTGATTAAAAAAGTTTTTCTATAAAATGCTATCATCATAATATTGGCTAAATTTTAAATCGCTGTTTTCTCCAAACATGTATTTTTGAGATGTCTCCTTCTGCACGCGCACGCGCGAATTTTTGTGAGCGGAAATTAATTAAAAAAAAAAAAATCTGTATTCGCCTATATGACACCTTGCCCATATTTTTCCGAGACTGCTGAAAAAAGAAGAACCAAAAACCATTTGTTGACTAGACTATAAGCTGAACGTCAAATTATGATTCGTGTCTCGCTTACTAGCGTAATAATGTATCTGATTTAACATAGGTACTGTTCAACTCAAAAAAATCAAACAAATCTTTTGATTCTATTTATTAAATATAAGTACAAAAAATCAACTTAGAAATTGAGTAAAAATTAAATAGATTTATATGAATATTATCTTGTCTGTACGACCCATTTACTTTGACAAAGCGTCATCGATTACCGCTTTTCCATTATCTAGATAAAATATTTGAAATACATGAAATGAAATTAAAATATTGAAGATGAAGTCAAATGTATGCTTAGTGCAAAAATGAACTATGTATTTTTCAGTTTTAGATATCCGATAGTTACAAAGTGAATGCTTCTGCGTTAGATTTTGAATTTGCAATTACCTTTTATTTGGCTCATAAATTACAATATCTACCTATATCTGAGAAATTAAAGTGTAATCCTAAAAAGATGATGCATTGCTTTATTATATCCGTTCTTCACATTATTTGACTATTTGCAAATGAAAATGGTGATTAGCTGAATTTAATTCTTATTTATAGAATTTGCTACACGGGCAAGTTATCTTGTAGCAATTCAGGAAGACGATGAAGTGGTAGTGGATATGCTCAACCAAGCCATGGAGATTTTCGATTCGAATGTACTGGGGCCTATGAAATATCTGAAAATATACGATGACTTTCTCTATATTTTGAATGGAGAAGCTGAAAAAGAATTAGAAGAATTTTTCGCTGTGGACCCCTTTCCGTACTTAAAAGTAGGTGCAATAAACTGAACCATGAATGGGTAGCATAACCAAATTGATTTATAATTAGTAACTTTCTCTGAATTTGATATACTCTTTTGGTCCTCCCTTTTGAAATATATATATATATATATATATATACATATATATATATATATATATATATATATATATATATATATATATATATATATATATATATATATATATATATACACCGGCAAATTTAAAGGAACGGAGATATACTTTCGTAAATGAAAGGTATTTTTGCTTTATTCGGTTTTTGTGCTGCGTAGGTCTAGAAGCCATGTCTTTTTTACACAATTGTCATTCATTATCCACATTTTTATCAAGTTAGTCAACGTCAAAGCCAAATCAAAGCGGAAATATCTGTCGATTGATATATTACATTTTTTTTTCATTGAGTTTTTTGACCTTGACTTATAAGTCATTCAGTCATCATCCTGATATTGTTTTATATTATTATGTATTATATTATTCATTTGTTTGTAGTAATTGTGAAATTAAAATATAAGCACACACATACATACTGAGATATAGGTATATATATCATTAAAGTGTTTTCTTACATTTCATTAGAAATTGAAATAAAGCCTCTTACACTCTTACATCGCCAATACGCATAATTCCAAGAAAATAATTAGGTAAAAAGTGTTAGAAGAAAACCAGCTGCGCCAATGTCTGTAAAATAGTTCCATATGATATAGTGATATGTTTTTCACTCGACTTTATTATTTATAACTTTGTTATTAACAATTTCATGCAGAAAATCGCGTTTTTTTTAGTTTTTTGCTTATAAAGTTGAAGCCATTACAATAATCGTGATGGCGTTCACATACTAATTGTAGAAAATAAAAAGACGAAGAAAATGAGAGGTCGGACGACTCGATCAGTCCTTTAGTTCAAGAGAAAATCAGATAAAACCATCCAAAATGCAGTTTTTTCTAAAATTCATAACTCGGTTATTTTTTGAGTTGTAGCGTAGATCCTCCGGTAAGTATCAGTTATTAATGTAGACTCCATTAATGCGAAGAGCAGGAACTGTCCGATGCGTAGTTTTTGATCTGTGGCCATTTGAATATTTCACTATGCAATTTTCCAGCAGACCTGTATGCGACAGGTATGGTCCGATTTCAATTTACAAAAAAAATTTTGAAATTAGAATTCTCATAGTTCAAAACGTTCATCTTGGTTTTCCATGAAAACGCTGAAAAATATGTTAAAAATGAAGCTGAACATGACGAAAAAGGACCGAGCGCGTGATAGTAGTTGAAGAGTGTGGGTAGAGTAGCAGGCAAGGAGAAGCATGACATTCGAAAGCGTCGGCACATGATAGTAATTTCGTCATGTTCAGCTTTATTTTTAACATATTTCTCAGCGTTTTTATATAAAACCAAGATAAGCGTTTTGAACTATGAGAATTCTACTTTCAAAATCTTTTTTGTAAATTGAAATCGGACCATACCTGTCGCATTCAGGTCTGTTGGAAAACTGCATAGTAAAATATTCAAATGGCCACAGATCAGAAACTATGCATCAGACAGTTACTGCTCTTCGCATAAATGAAGTTTATGTAAATAACTAATACTAACCGAAGGATCTACGCTACAACTCAAAAAACAACCGAGTTATGAATTTTTGAAAAAACTGCATTCTGGCTGGTTTTATCCGATTTTTTCTTAAACTAAGTTTCGGATCGAGTCGTCCGACCTCTCATTTTCTTCGTCTTTTCATTTTCTACAATCAGTCTGTGGACGCCATCACGATTACTATGATACTTTCAACTTTATAAGCAAAAAACTAAAAAAAACGCGTTTTTCTGCATAAAATTGTTAATAACAAAGTTATAAATAATAAAGTCGAGTGAAAAACATATCACTATATCATATAAAACTATTTTACAAACAATGACGCAGCTGGTTTTCTTCTAACACTTCTTACATGTAAAAATCTCTGTAGCTTGGCCTATAATAGGACCTTCTTTTATTATTGGATATAAAAGTAAGTAAGTAAGTAAGAGTTTAATTAGCACTAAGGCTACTACAAAAAAATACATATTTACATAAATTACACTATTTAATATTCTCATTCTTTATCGATTTTCTTGGAGGATTGCTTTCAGTTTTCTCTTGAACCAAACTAGCGAAGTGGTCAATTTCAAGTTGGCAGGTAGTGAATTGAACTGTGAAATACCCAAACCAAAGATAGAGTTATAACTTTTTGTTCCATGGTTTCTCATATGAAAGTCTTTGTTTGTTCTTGTTTCATGGCTGTGTACCTCACAATTCTGACTGACCAATTTTCCAATGTCATCAGAAACGAATCCCAACTGCACTTTTTTTAAATATTTCAAAACTTGGTACTTTAGAAGTTTTTCTATATTCAACCAGTCTAGTACTTTCAGTAAGAGTTTGATGGGTGTGTATTTGTTAGCTTTTAATATACTGCGCATGCTTCTGTTTTCCAAGATTTGCAATTGTCTTAGGTTATTCTTTGAAGAAAAATACAGTAAACTAGAACAGTATTGTAAATGTGGAAGAATCAAAGCATTATAGAGATTATTCTTGACTTTTCATCCACATCACTATTATTTCTGGCCAAAAAGTTAGTTTTATAGGAAATTTTCAGAATTACATTTCGTATATGTTTTTTAAAGTTGAGCTTACGATCTATATTTATGCCTAAGTATTTAATGTCTTCAACTATTTCCACAATTTCATTTTCCACAATTATTTTGTAATCTTGGTTACTATTCAGTTGTCTCCAATATTTTTCCTTGCCAATCAACATTGCTTTAGTTTTTTTCGTGTTCAATTTTAGAACATTACTCTGGAGATAAATTGTAACTGCTTCCAGATCATCATTTAACTTCAATAAAGCTTCCTCTATATTTGTCGCCGTTATGTATATCAATGTATCATCAGCGAACATCTTTATTGAACAATGTTTAAGAACTCTTGGTAGGTCATTAACATACAGTATGAAAAGCAATGGGCCCATTATACTACCTTGAGGTACACCTTTATAAACATTTAATGATTTAGATTGAACATCATTTAAAACAGTTATTTGTGATCTATCTTGAAGGTAACTTCCTAACCATTGCAAGGCGTGCTGTACAATTCCGTATTTTTTCAGTTTTTCTAATAATATTACTCTATCTATAGTTTCAAAGGCCCTCCGAAGATCCAAGAATACCGCAACAACCACATTTTGTTTGTCAACACTCCCTCTCCATTCGTTCAATAAACTCAATATTGTAGTCTCCGTAGAGTGATTAGATCTAAAACGACTCTGACAGTTATGTAATATGCCGTTTTTCTCTATATGACTCGATAACTGGATATAAATTGCTCGTTCAAGGACTTTTTCTATCGCTGGTAGCATATTTATAGGTCTCGTATCACATTCTTTGGTTGAATTAGGAACTTTAGGTACAGGTATAACAGTAGAACATTTGATTGATTTTGGAACATCAGAATATTCTATGGAGGCATTGACAAAATCTAGTATTGGAGTTCTCAGAACTGGAAATATTTCCTTCAACATTTTCATGTCTAAGTTTTCCGTAGAACATTTATTTTTGAATTTACTCACAATAGTTTCTAGTTCTAGGGTCGTAATTTTTTTAAATCTGGCCAAGGTAGTTTTCGGTTCATACTCAAAATATTGTGGTTGATTCTTCGGTATAAGCTCTGTGATTTCGTCAATACTCTGTACATAATATTCATTTGATTTACTTGCAATTATTTGCTTGTCTAATTCAATAGTACCATTAAAATTCATCTGATTTATTGATTTCACTGCATATCCAGCTGTTGCCTGCTTTAAAATTTTCCACATTTGCTTCGGATCTTTCTTGTATTTTAAAATCTCTTTCTCATAATACTTTTTCCTAATATTTCTCTTAATAGATGTAGCTTCATTTCTTTTTTTTTTTGAATGAGTTCCATCGTTCATCAGTTTGGTTTTCTTTAAAGTATTTATAAGCCTGATCACGTTCTCTACATATTGCTTTCACTTCGTCATTGAACCACGGAGTGTATATTTCCCTTATAACTATTTTCTTCATCGGAGCAGTTTTTTCTAAAATTTTGTTCAGATTTTCTGTTATTTTATCTAGTATTTCAGATGCATTAGAGTTATCATATTGCCAATTTTCTTTCATTAGTTTTGTAGCAAGGAGTTGATGATCAATTTTACGAAACATTTTTATTTTATTATCAACTTTTTGTTTATGTTCTACTGATATAATCTGCCAGCTATGATCACTAATTTTAGGAACATCAGTTACCACACATGTCATTGATTCATTGGTTGTAAATACCAAGTCAATAAGCGTTCGACTGTTCTTGGTTATTCTGGTCGGTTCTTGTACTATTTGTTTAAAACCCCATGATTCTGAAAGATTTCGTAACCTTTTTGTCCGTGATTTATTCGAGTGTAACCAGTTAATATTAAAATCTCCCAGAATTGATGAGTCCTTATTTTGTCCAACCAATTCCTCACATTTCAAATCTAGAAATTCGAGAAAGTTATCTATTTGTGTTTTTTGAGGGGAACGGTAAATACAGACAATGATGATTGACTTTGAGTTTTTTATAGAGATTTCAGCTGTAATGGACCAAAAGTCAGATGTTGAAGCATATTCAAGTGAACTTACGCATTTTACATCTTCTCTTATAAACACTAGAACACCACCAGTACTTCTCGTTTCACTATTGCATCTAAGTGTATTATACCCTGTTAACATTATTTCTTTATCCTCAATATTTGTAGTTACTCGAGCTTCTGAGAAACATAAAACAATAGGTTTACAAATTTTTACCATATCCATTATTTCATGCTTATGACTACAAAAACTTTGTGTGTTAACATGTATAATATCATATTTATTCTTAAGTTCATTTAATTCTCTTAGTTTTTTGACGGGGTCAGTATTTCAAGATCTTTCTCGGACTGTATCCTAATACCCTTACTGTTGTCTGTTTTTCTTAGGTAGAATTTTCCGTAGCTGAACCAAGCATATTTGTAACCATTTATCTTCTTGAAATTTCTGATTTTTTTAAATAGTAATTGATTGCTTCGTGTCAGATCTTGATTGATATAGATAGGATCACTGGAAGCAGCCCCGAAATCTTTCATATCTAGGCTAACTTCTTTTTTCTCCTTCATTATTTTGTTTTTAATATCAGCATTAGCGAACTGGACCTTGATGAGTGTATGAGTTTTTTCATCAGAACTCCATTCTGTTACTTTTACGTTACTTAAATCTTCAGACTTCAGGTTTACTTTCAATTTCTTAGCAATATCTTTTACCAGCTTCTCACCCTCATTTGGATCAACTGGAGTCATACAGCTAAGTACTACATTGGCTTCTAGTGATTCCTGATCTTGCATGCTATCCTTGCCTTTCAAGTACCCCAAATCCTTTTTTAGAGTCTCAATTTCCTTGAACATCTTCTTATTAATTTTCAATTGTTCTTCATATTTATTAATAATAAGGTCATATTTTTTTTCCATTCGATCCATTTTACTGCTTGACTTCTTAAGCTCCAAAAGCAAATCTTCCATTGTTACCCTCTTCTTATTTTTTGGATTGGCTTTCCGATCAACTGAACTAACAACCCCCTCAGTTCTTCCCTTCGCATTCTGCCCACTAGTAGATCTCGATCTGCCATCAGAAGAGCGCCTCCCAGAATAATAACGATGATCCAACATGGTATCTCTTTCATTTATATGAATTGGGTAATTAAAAAAAATATATTCTAATGTTTCAACCTCTCCACATTCACATAATGGTGACATTTTCAAACCAATTTTATGCATATGTTTAGCGTATAAACCGTGTGAAGACCGAAGTCTTCCTAACAATACAATAAATTGACGTGACTTGTTGTACTCTTTCATCTATATGGTATCTCTTTCATTTATATGAATTGGGCAATTAAGAAAAATATGTTCTAATGTTTCAACCTCTCCACATTCACATGATGGTGACATTTTCAAACCAATTTTATGCACATGTTTAGCGTATAAACCGTGTGAAGACCGAAGTCTTCCTAAAAATACAATAAATTGACGTGACCTGTTGATATCCTGAAACCATGCTTTCTTCAGTGGTTTGTCTCCTACTATGAATTTATACGACAACCCTTTCCTATCATATCGAAATATGTCACACCATTCTTCGAAACATTTATTTTTAATTATCTTTGAGTACTCGTATTTAGGGCATTTAATGTATGTGTTTCCATCTATTAATGATGTTGCTTTTTTAGCTAAATTATCTACAGCTTTGTTCCCAGGAATACCTTTATGTGATCGAACCCATAGGAAATGAATTTGTTTGCCAGGTTTTTGAAGATGGAAAAGTTCTCTTCTCATTTTTATAACTAAATGTGCATTTTTTGATGAGATGCTGAATTTTGAGATATTTTGTAGAACACTTTTCGAATCTGATAAAATAACAATGTTGTTTTCCTGTATAGTCCTGCAATACTTTAGAGCTTCTATTATAGCTATTAATTCACATGAAAATATAGAAAAGGTATAAGAAAGATGTATCATTTTCTCATAATTATACTCTGGTTCGTATATAGCACAAGCCGACGTTCATTTCATAACCGTTCCATCTGTGTATATTTTTCGACTTATTTCATAATTTTCTGTTATATATCTTATAAATTCTGGTCTGATTGAGTAATCATCGCATTTGTTGAAAGAAGCATCTAATATTACTCTTACATTAGGAAATAATGACATAATATTCATGTTGGAAATTAGGATGGATGGAATGTGTATAAATATCTTTCAAAGAGTTTGAATTGTTGGTAATATCTTCAACAATTGGAAGGCATTTCTTGCTTTTCCAATATGGAAGTGTTTGATTGAAAATTCCTAGATTGAATATATCCCCATGAATTTAGTTTTCTTTACTTTTGAGATGTATAAGTAATTTATTAGATAATACTTTGGAACTTAAGGATAAAGGTATTTCTCCTGATTCTGATAACAGTGTCGATATTGGCGTGGAACGTAGTGCTCCCAAACATTGCCTAAGGCATTTATAATGAAATATATCCAACTTTTTGAATACATTACATTTGAAATGCGTATTTTCTCCACGTAGAATGTCCAATTTTTTTTGTAATTAATCGTTTGAGTTTAGTTGGTTTTTGTTTACTATCATCACTTTGATTGTGAAACTGTAAATAATGAGTGATTTACCAGCCACTGAAATCGCTAGGGCAGTAGCAATGATCGAAAATGGTCGATCTTACAATGATGTTGCCAACATTTTTGGGAAACCAAAATCGACGATCCATCATAGTGTTATGCGATGGATGCAAACTGGAGAGTATGTGAGGAGAGGAGGTCAAGGCAGAAAACGCTCAACCACGGCCATAGATGATTTATCAGATTGCAAACACTCCGCAATAGGCGTCGAACCGCAGTTCAAACAAAAAACGAATTGGAGGAAGTTCGTGGAACCTCCATAAGTGAACGTACAGTGAGGAGAAGACTCAAAGAAGTTGATTTGAAGGCGTATAGGTCGAAAAAAGCACCACAACTCTAGAGACGTCATCGAGGAGCGCGACTAGCTTTTGCTCGAGAATACCAAAATTTGAACGATCAATGGGGTAATGTTTTGTTCACGGATGAGAGCCATTTCTGTGTAAATTCAATAGATGGGAGGGAAAGAGTGTATCGTCGTCCAGGAGAACAAAACGAACAATTTAATTTTACTCCTACTGTATCTTTCGGTGGAGGCTCAATTATGGTTTGGGGTGGCATACGTTTAGGAGCACGCACAGAGTTGGTGGTTATTGATGGCGGCGCTTTAACGGCAGATAGGTACATGAGGGATATTCTGCAAGATCATGTTATACCTTTTGTCCCATTTATCGGGGCAGATTTTCTCTTGATGCAAGACAATGCTTGCCCGCACGTAGCTCGTTGTTCAACTGAATATTTAAATCGGGTTCAAATACCGACAATGAATTGGCCTGCATTTTCTCCAGACAAGAATCCAATTGAACATGTCTGGGACGTGTTAGGCAGACGACTTAGGTCAAGAATTCCTGCTGTTCGAAACTTGGAAGAAGCAAGAACTGCTTTTATAGAAATACGGGAGAATTTGCCTCAAGAAATGATCGACAACGTCATCAGAAGTATAGTAACATGAATGGTTGCAGTTAAAAGGGCTCGTGGAGGAAACACACGTTATTGAAGAAAATGTTCCTTGTGATTTTGCGTTACCATTAAATGTTTAAGACGAGAATAAGTATACAACTGAGTTTTTAATTTTTAATCTTAAGTTTTTAGACAGGCTCCAAAAGCGGATGAAGCTTTGCAAAACAAATTGAAATCAACTAAACCATCCGTTGAATATCCCTGTTGAATGATTCTTGTCAAATTTGCCGCAAACAAAAATGTTGCGGAAAAATAATAAAATTCATCTCCGTTCCTTTAAATTTGACGGTGTATATATATATATATATATATATATATATATATATATATATATATATATAAATCTATATATAATTATTTGAATAATTGTTGTTGCCTGTGAACTATTTTTAAATTTTTGAAAATTATTAGCAATAACAGGCTTGGTGAATCTCAAAAAACTCGATTTTATTAAAAAGTTTACGTTTCGCCACGTGGCTTTTTCAAAACTTTTGAAAAAGTTTTCCGATTTTCTCTCAAACTAAGGCTCTCATCGAGTCGTCCGACCTCCCATTTTCTTCGTCTTTTCATTTTCTGCAATTTGTCTTTTGCCACCAATCCCGATTATCCTGATAGTTTCAATTTTATAATCAAGAAACTGAAAAAACTCTATTTTCTGCATAAAATTGTTAATAAAAAAGTTATAAATAATAAAGTCGAGTGAGAAACATATCACTATATCATATGGAACTATTTCACAAACAATGGCGGAGCTGGTTTCACACAAAGTGCTTACTCTAAATCTCTGTAGCTTGGCCTATCAGGGCAAATGAAGTCGGCAATTTCATCTACGAGGGTTGTTTCAACTATAACAGGAGCACCGTTGCGTTGTTTGTACAGTTTCCCATTGATTTTTTTTCTTACCTGTATTGGTACTTAGGCTAGCTCCTACTGACTACGTGCTTGTGTTCAGATGTCGTTTTGAAATGTCGTTTAGAGACACATTTCAATAGAGGGTAATATTATAACGCTTCCTAATTCCAGTTCAGATATACTATACTTTGTTTCATGACTTATTGTTATTCAAGAAATGAAACAAATTGGAACTTTCTCTTCATTTTGAAATTGTAATAACACTCCTGCTAAACTAATTTTTCAAAATGAATAGTATGAACTAGCCTAAGTTTTTCAGAAATTTCTTTTATGATATTGGAAAATGCTTCCTCCCTTTCTGCATTTCAATTTTATCGAACTTTTTCTGAGTTATTTTGCTAATCTTCTGTTTTAATTAGGTATAAGCCTTTCAAAATAATTAATCATTGATATGAAACTCCTGAAGATGTTCATAATCCCTGATTGCTTGTTCTCTCTTATCATTCATTTTTAATACGTGTTCATTACGGTATATTACTTCTCTTTGAATAAATTGACATTTTTATAAAATAATTTCTATCCAATTTATTCAGGACCATTTATATAATTGACAGATGTGTGGTTCATTGATAAATACTTTAACTCAGATGTTTCTATTGTAGTATAAATAACGTTTCAGTCGTCTTTGCGACCTTTTTCAAATTATGTCCTACGTATATTGTTCTGGTCACTTCAATATAAGAGTTACGTTTTACCTTAAAAATAATTAAATACTTATATACACTTACACACATAAAATACTAGAATGTCTCATTAAAAATAATACACAATACAGATTATAATTTTTGTTGTTGATTGATCGAGGTGTCAACGCAGACTGCACCTCTCCTTCCTACGTATACCTACTGTGCGCTTTGCGCATTTATAGATTTCGGACACTAAATTCACAAACAGATTTGCCCCGAGATATTTTACTTTAGTTGTTGAGGATGTTGTTGTTAATCTTGCTAAGCCACTGTATCTCAGTTTTATCATTGACAGCATTTGGCTTATTTTTGATATTGGTAACAGTTCATGTTTTACAAGACATAATTACAGATTACAACCCCATATTTACCAAAAAAATTATATTTTCAGAGTATTATACATCTTGAAACAGAAAAAAATCATGATATTATACATACTGATTCATTTCCGTATTTCGTTTATATAGTACAAAATTTTCTACAAGATAATTCAGAACTATGATAGATTTGGTGAATGAAAGTGACAACATTGAATTAATCTACTCGTGTGGTATAAATATAATAATTACTATAATATATTGCTAAGAAAGTAGCTATGTAAATTGGTTCAATACAAGGAGAAAATTAACGGACTCTTTTTTTTATAGGATTTTTCGAAGAAGATTAGGGGATATGAAAAAAAGAAAAATGAAATTATTGACTTACGAAGAAATATTCCTCTCAATATGATAAATTTGGATTGCAGTATTTTGAATGAAACTTTGTATAACATAGTGGATGCATTGAGATCGCACATCGTTAAATATTTTGTAGATGAAACTCATAACACAAATCGAAAGTAAGTACATTAAACTCTCTCTCTATATATATATATATATATATATATATATATATATATATATATATATATATATATATATATATATATATATATATATATATATATATATATATATATATATATATATATATATATATATAATATATATATATATATATATATATATATATATATCTATATATCTATATATATATATCTATATATATATATATATATATATATTATATATATATATATATATATATATATATATATATATAGATATATATTATATATATATATATATATATATATAAATATATATATATATATATATATATATATATATATATATATATATATATATATATATATATATATATATATATATATATATATATATATAGATATATTTATATATATATATATATATATATATATATATATATATATCTATATAGTAGGTGTGCCCACGACACTACATCTGTCATCATAGGTCTCCCAAATATCATACATTTAATTCGTCAGGCCGTTCATAGAGAAACACGAAATGGCCCTGCTGCCATGTCTGAGACCAGTCAAAGGTAAAAAAAAAATAATAATTTTTTTAGGTTTCTGACATGATAAGTCTCCCGTATTCTGGTTGTTCCTCGAGACAGGGAAGGGGTAGGACTAAACGAAAAGGCAGTGCTGCCACTCCCCTAATAAGTCATATCAGCTGCTGCCGAGAGATAAGCGACCCCTCACACCGAGATATCTATCATGATCGACCTCCTCAAAAAACCAAAGCTTATCTGAAAGATCGTCAATTTTTGTGTAAGAAAAACCACTGATGCCTTTTCCAAACAGTGGACAAAATGGCGGCAGCAGCGTTTGAAAGTCGCGCTCCGGGCAACCGAATTTATACGTTTCAATTTGGTTTTATCAGCAATCGCCCGGTTTTTTTTCGATTTGTATTATTGAAATACGCCTGCCACTATAACGAACAATGAATTTTACGTGTCGGTAATTGTTTAAAGAAATAAAATCGCATATTTTATGTGATATTTTTCGATTTTTCAGCCGTTTTCGTTGTATTTTTCATATTTTCTCATGTATTTCGTTACTTTTCAAAGTAAATTGGTTTTCTTCGGTCAATGATTGTTTGAACAAATGATTCTGAAAAGTTTTCACGGTTCATACGTATAAAAAGACATACAACATAAAATGGAATGGTATTGAAATTTGGATGAGGACAATAAAAAAATAATAATTTTATTTATTTCATTAAATTTTTATTTTGTATCACAATATTCAGAGTTGTATACGTCTATAAGTTCTCAAGATTAGATAAAAAACAATTACTAATAACAATTATTCTTTCTCTAATTTTCAACAACTACTTCCAATTAAATATTGTTATTCTTCTTATAAAGTGAACTATTGTTCTCTACTTTTCGTCATCCGAATCCAAAGAAAGAGAGTCGAAATCATCGTTACAATCGTCGTCGGTTTGAACAGACATAGCCAATATGTCGTCCACGAATAGGGGAGTTGGCTGACCGGTATACGAAAGCGGCTGTGGCTTTTCGCGCACCTCCCAACCGTTCTCCTCGAAACGGAACATTACGCAATTTGGGGACGTTGCATTCAGCCACATGCTGGTAACGTATATCGTACGTTAGATTTTTTGTTTTAGTGATCGGTAACGCGGCGGGATAAGGCTTGAGTCGAAGCCTCTTACTTTTTTCAAAAAAACATCATTTAATTCGTTTCCCGAGTATAATTTTTGATTTTTTTTTTATTGAGTAAATGTGTGACGTGAACTCTTGCAACGTATCGATTATATCTTCGTTCTCCAAATCCATGAAATCATTTAAGGACGCGAAAACATTCAACAAATGATCGTTCTTCTCAAAGATTTTATACGGTCGCACTTTTCCTTTTCGAAAAAACGCAGCCGTGTAATCACACCCAGTGAAGGCGTGGAAACCGGGAAACGCTCGACATAAGTCCGGTCCTAACGCTGTTGCTAATTTAGATCAGTCGACTACCGATTTGTCCAATGCTTTCGCGGAAGTATCTTCATCTCTGGAAATTTATATATATTTCCCAACAGAATGTTGAGAACGTCCGTATCCTACGCTTTTATGACTACTCTAGATGTCGGTTCTGTTTTTGAAAGATGAAATATAATTCTCGTTTCTGCTTCTTCGTTAGAGCACGTGTAATTACTTTCTTTTGACTTGGCGATGTGGTTACCGATTACTTGGTATGAAAAACAGCGATCTTCGACCGTTATGAAAACCTTCTTACCTTGAAGGATGGTCGCTACACTATAATTCGCCCAGTGTCTTGATAAAAAGCTTACTAGAGCTTTTCTGAACTTTCGGTTTCGTAAGCTTTTTAAAGAATCCGTCGGTCTAGTTTGATTCGGTCCTACGATTGTATAGGAAATATCTTCTGCATTGCGTTTTTCACGCGCACAATCTTTGCCCCACCACCCCAAGCTTTTGCCAATTACCGCGGTGATCTATATACAACAAAGAAGGCAGCACTTGCAAGATTGTTGATATCAAAAGTTGACTCTGTGCCACCCGTAGTTGTGGACATTGATATTATCGATGGTTTCTATTTCTTGCATACCATCGGTGCACCCTTGCCACAAAGATTTGGTAAAGTCGCGGAGACTATTCTGTTAAAAATTTGTAACACCAAGGCTTCGGAAATTCACATGGTGTTTGATAGATATTTTTCACCCTCGATCAAAGATTGTGCGCGTGAAAAACGCAATGCAGATGATATTTCCTATAGTATCGTAGGACCGAATCAAACTAGACCGACGACGGATTTTTTAAAAAGCTTACGAAACCGAAAGTTCAAAACAGCTCTAGTAAGCTTTTTATCAAGGCGCTGGGCGAATTATAGTGTAGCGACCATCCTTCAAGGTAAGAAGGTTTTCATAACGGTCGAAGATCGCTGTTTTTCATACCAAGTAATCGGTAATCACATCGCCAAGTCAAAAGAAAGTAATTACACGTGCTCTAACGAAGAAGCAGACACGAGAATTATATTTCATCTTTCAAAAACAGAACCGACATCTAGAGTAGTCATAAAAGCGTCGGATACGGACGTTCTCAACATTCTGTTGGGAAATATGTATAAATTTCCAGAGATGAAGATACTTCCGCGAAAGCATTGGACAAATCGGTAGTCGACTGCTCTAAATTAGCAACAGCGTTAGGACCGGACTTATGTCGAGCGTTTCCCGGTGTCCACGCCTTCACTGGATGTGATTACACGGCTGCGTTTTTTCGAAAAGGAAAAGTGCGACCGTATAAAATCCTTGAGAAGAACGATCATTTGTTGAATGTTTTCGCGTCCTTAAAGGATTTCATGGATTTGGAGAACGAAGATATAATCGATACGTTGCAAGAGTTCACGTCACACATTTTTTAACTCAATAAAAAATTGTAAGCGTGTGGATGCTGCGAGATTCGAGATTTTTCAAAAATTATACTCGGGAAACGAATTAAATGATGTTTTTTTGAAAAAAGTAAGAGGCTTCGACTCAAGCCTTATCCCGCCGCGTTACCGATCACTGAAACAAAAAATCTAACGTACGATATACGTTACCAGCATGTGGCTGAATGCAACGTCCCCAAATTGCGTAATGTTCCGTTTCGAGGAGAACGGTTGGGAGATGCGCGAAAAGCCACAGCCGCTTTCGTATACCGGTCAGCCAACTCCCCTATTCGTGGACGACATATTGGCTATGTCTGCTTAAACCGACGACGATTGTAACGATGATTTCGACTACCTTTCTTTGGATTCGGATGACGAAAAGTAGAGAACAAAATAGTTCACTTCATAAGAAGAATAACAATATTTAATTGGAAGTAGTTGTTGACAATTAGAGAAAGAATAATTGTTATTAGTAATTGTTTTTTACCTAATCTTGAGAACTTGTAGACGTATACAACTCTGAATATTGTGATACAAAATAAAAATTTAATGAAATAAATAAAATTATTATTTTTTTATTGTCCTCATCCAAATTTCAATACCATTCCATTTTATGTTGTATGTCTTTTTATACGTATGAACCGTGAAAACTTTTCAGAATCATTTGTTCAAACAATCATTGACCGAAGAAAACCAATTTACTTTGAAAAGTAACGAAATACATGAGAAAATATGAAAAATACAACGAAAACGGCGGAAAAATCGAAAAATATCACATAAAATATGCGATTTTATTTCTTTAAACAATTACCGACACGTAAAATTCATTGTTCGTTATAGTGGCAGGCGTATTTCAATAATACAAATCGAAAAAAAACCGGGCGATTGCTGATAAAACCGAATTGAAACGTATAAATTCGGTTGCCCGGAGCGCGACTTTCAAACGCTGCTGCCGCCATTTTGTCCACTGTTTGGAAAAGGCATCAGTGGTTTTTCTTACACAAAAATTGACGATCTATGAGATAAGCTTTGGTTTTTTGAGGAGGTCGATCATGATAGATATCTCGGTGTGAGGGGTCGCTTATCTCTCGGCAGCAGCTGATATGACTTATTAGGGGAGTGGCAGCACTGCCTTTTCGTTTAGTCCTACCCCTTCCCTGTCTCGAGGAACAACCAGAATAAGGGAGACTTATCATGTCAGAAACCTAAAAAAATTATTATAATTTTTTTTTTCGCTTGGACTGGTCTCAGACATGGCAGCAGGTATGATATTTGGGAGACCTATGATGACAGATGTAGTGTCGTGGGCTCTTTGACTAATATATTCATTAAATAGTTAGGTAATTTGTTTACTTCAAAATTTTTCCAATTTTTAGTAGTGAACATGTATTTCAGTGTTGCCATAAACATTTCATTTTTCACAGCTAGGATACTTTTCATGACTTTTGCGTAGTCTATCAGATAATATTGATCTATTCTGCATGATAAGGTTGATTTATATCGATTTTGTATTTTTTTACTCAATATTTTCGTTTTCATGTTCTATTCTGACTTTGGCCTATGTCTTTTTGAATGAAAATATTTTTTTGTCTACATTTATTTTCCTCAATTCTCGTAATGGATTGATAATTGCATTTACAATGTTTTTGCACCTGAATAAATATTTGTTATAATATAATTATTTTTACATATTTCATTATTTCTATTGAAGAGCATATCTGATTTTCCTCTACATATTCCGCATCTCCGTTCTTTTTATTTTAGAACTAGAAATTGTACATCGCTGAAAAAATATACACTCATACTTGTTTCACAGAAAGCTGACGTTCGCTGATATTTATTAGGTGAAGGTTAAATGCTCACAACCAAGTACGCTATCCATCGAAATTTTGTTATTTTTGTAAGAAGAAACATTTTCTTATGTAATAAAAGCAGTGTCCTTCGATAATGATTCCAATCTGCAGTCAAACTGCACACTAACACTCCGAGCCAATTTTAATTTCAATTGAAAATACGTATTGATGTGAAAGAAGTTGACATATTTTACAGAATGAATAAAAAGAATTTTTGATCGTGTTATATCATTCTATAACTACCACATGCACCCCATCTACCTGTGATAGACCGGGAGCCGAGAGGGTTTTTGCATGTATCATAGGTCCCACGCCGAGGCTTTAGGGGCTGATAGACAAGGTTATTCCCCACTTTGAATTCCCGGTATGGCACCCCTAGAGTGTAGCTTTCAGGAGGGGTGAATTTTCAAACGTGTTGTCAATATCCATGCCCCTGGATCATAGGCAACACTTTTATTCTTGTCTTATAACGTCAAGCAGGTCGCCAAAATCCGCGAACTCAATATGCTATACCAATATGGCGTCACTTAAGGTCCGCCATACTTACCGAAACGTGTAATTTTTCCACTGTGAATATGGATCATAGGCCCAACGATGTTGTCTCGTGATCTTTGTTAAAATTGAACTGTAGAACGAAGATCTCAAAACGCCATACCTCTAGGGCGTCGTAAAATAGCCGCCATAGTGTATTAAAGGCCCCACTGCCATACCGGAATTTTTAGGTTTATTTTGAATTATAAAGCACGAATATATCATTGCCATACCCCATACCCATGGCATGTCGCTTCATGGCATTGGCTTCCAAAATTGTCACATTTTTATAGTTTAAGTAGGTATATTAAACTGCCACACCGGAAAATTTATGTGCATTTTGAATTATAAATCAGGAATATATCACAGCCATACCCATAGTATGTCGCTAACGTGCACATTTAATTGTATATATATATATTTTTTATATATATGATGATATTGTGTAGAATTTTTGGCATGTATAGACATATTGAAAAAATACAACAGTGGTTATTCTCAAGTAAAATTGTTGTCGAAATTAATACTAATAATGTATATAATGAAGGTATTGTTCTGCGCTGTAATAACAGGTGTTTTAAGTTAAAAATATTTTTCGTTAAAATCACAAACAAGTAATGAAATAAAATAATATAAGTATGCTAAATAAATGATAAAAATTTAGAGGTTTACATTAAGAAAAAAATTCATTTAATTCAAAACACTTCGCTCGTAATAATTAAACTATAACTGATAGCTGACATAGAGAGAATGCAAGATATACTACAGATGGCATTAAAAGTCCAAATTAGAAATATTTTCGGTAGGTATCTACATATTCCTATTCCTTCCTATCCCAGGTTTCACCCAGATGTTGGAAATTCCGTTATCATAAAAGATAATAATTCTTTCTCGACCGGACGCTGCCAGTTCGCAGGTTTTCAAATCCAACCATTTTCTGCCGGCAGTTTGTGTGAGAAGTGTACGAAAAATTCTTGCTGCTATGGATGAAGACATTTTCAATGAAACACGAGTGTATTTTATTTGAAAATTGAGTGATGATATTTCATTTTGTATAACTTTTTGTATAGGTACCTAATATTAATAATTCTCGTTGATCACTAGTTTAACGACAAACTTCAATGATTTCATAATCAGTGATTTTGAAAGCGTTTCGAATATTTTGTCCGCCATATTAGATCCGGCATTTTTAATCTTGAATTCGTTTTCATCAATTTCACAAACAAAGACCTCAAAAACTTGTATATATTTATTTTTAGAACAATCTACGAATTGAACAGTTTTTTGTCCGCCATATTTGATCCGCCATTTTAATTTTCATAATTTTGACATCAAATTCGTAATAAGCGACCTCGAAAACCTATGAATACAAGTTTGGAGGCAATTCTGCCGTGCCATTCCAGAGCGTCGCTAAAAATAAACAAAAAATGGTTTTTTCGGTATGGCACCAGTTTAACGACACGCTATCGTTATGGCAGTGTGATCCCAGCTAAAGTGATGCAAAAGAGCATCTTAAAACCAAAACGCCGAGGTATGACGTTTTGAGATCTTCGTTCTACAGTTCATTGTTAACAAAGATCACGAATAACATATGGGACCTATGATCCATGTTCACAGTGGAAAAATTACACGTTCCGGTAAGTATGACGGACCTTAAGTGACGCCATATTGGTATGGCATATTGAGCGACCTGCTTGACAACATAATACAAGAATCAAAGTGGGGCCTATGATCCAGGGGCATATATATTGACAACACGTTTGAAAATTCACCCACCTAAAAGCTACACTTTAGGGTTGCCATGCCGATAATTCAAAGTGGGGATTAACATTGTCTATCAGCCCCCAAAGACTCGGGCATATGATACATGCTAAAACCCTCTCGGCTCCGTGTCTATGAATTTCAGAATGGATGCACCCAATACTTCTTTCATCATTATATTCTGTGTTCAATCTTCTCTCAATATTCCATATAGTTGTCGAACAAAAACGATTTTGACAAACCTTAAGGGAACAAAATCTTGTTAACATATGGTAAATAGTATATCCACGAACACTCTTCGTCATAATAGAAACCCGAAAATTTTATCCTTTTTGGTATGATGTGATTCCTAAAATTCAGAAATGCTTGCTAAGGGCGATAGAACTTTTTGAGAACACAAACATCGGTTTAAGCAGAAAGAGTTCTTGTTCTAGCGATTCAATAATTTTCATAGAATATGTCCTATTCCATTGGTTGAATACGAATTTTCAATTCATGTCAATAGCGGCCCGATAAAAAAGAATATTGGACACCTTTATCTTAATTTGATATCTTTCAAAATTGTCCAATTTCTGCATAATATAAACGGTATATAAACGTTTTCATTAATTATCAAATTCTTTTAAGAATATGAATACCAAATGGCTCATACTTGAAAGAAGCGTTATTCTAACCCGAAACAATAAAAATAACTACTTTTTGTTTGGTGTCACAATAATCCCCAGATATCCGAAGTTGAATAATATTATGAATTGATGTGGCCGTTACTTGGTTAGAACCCATAACAATATTATTAAAACATGTGTTTTTCTAATGATGTGTTTTCCTAATAATATTGAATACTATTATAATAGTCCAGTCAATGACGGTAAAAAAAGTTTAAACTGTGTATTTATCCCATACAGCGCCGATTTGTATGAAAATTTGGATTAAGGTTCCACTTACCATCTATTTCAAAGTCTACCTTGTGCCGGGGGTTGCTTTTTCTCTGGGGGTGGATGCCACCCCTTCTTAGAATTGAAAAATTTTCAATTGAAAATAAGTCCGGAAATCAATGAATTGACTGATTTTATTTTATGAAGTTTTTTCTTAAAGTCAATACTTTTCAACTTATTCCCGAGAGAAATTGTCGTTTTTCAGACAAAAAAAACCACGTTTTCAGATTCTTTTTCGCGAATAACTGGAAAAATATGCATTTAATTCAAAAACCTGTAGAAAGCAAAATTATTGCTTATGAAAAAACAAAGAAAATCGTGTATTAGTAATGTATTCTGACCCAATGAAAATGGAATTATTGCTTGTTGAAAGTTGATTGGTATTTACCACTATGTGTATTCATCAATATAGTAATATACATATTCTAATTTCTACAAAAATGTGCTTTTGGTTTTATCCCCATAACTCGCTTAGGTTTTAAGCAATCAAGTCTTTCAAAAAAGCATTTTGTAGGTTTTTTCAAGAGCTATGAGATCATCTAAATAAATCTTTTTTTCATATCTTATTTTTAAAGGGGTTCATGCTAAAAGGGCTCAGAAAAGGTACTTTGCGCGAACACACGCAAGCTATAAATGGCCATATCTTATTCAATTTTTATCCTACAAAAAAAAATGGAACGTCACAATTTTTCAATAAGAAAAACCTACAATTTTGTACTCAATAAAATTTTGCGTATCATTTTTTGAGTTATTTTGAAGAATAGGCGATTTTTCGCTAAATTACGAAAATTTTTTTCTCTTCAAACTCCATTTTTTTCAAAAAGAAGTACTTTAAACTGATCAAACACTCAGAACGTATTACGAAAACATAAATGAAGTGAATTGTAAAGTGGAAAACATTTTTCTAATGGGGTGGAAGAGAGGGTGAGATTTTCACAATTTTTTTCCAACGGATAAATAGGAATCGACATTTTTCTCTTCATAACTCGCTTAGTTTTGATGCTAGGAACTTTGATAAGAAATAAAAGTAAAAGTTTTTTAAAGGTTATGAGTTTTTCTCGAAAAATGCATGGGTTTCTGGTTATTGTACGTAAAAACTTTCCATTTTGGCGATTGAAAATACCAATCAACTTTCAAAAAGCAATAATTCCGTTTTTATTGGGCCTACATACATCATAAATACAAGATTTTCTTTGTTTTTTCATAGGCTATAAATTTACTCAATACATTGCTTTCGATTTAATGCATATTTTTCCAGTTATTCGCGAGAATGAATCTGCAAACGTGTTTTTTGGCCTGAAATCCGACAATTTCACTCGCGAATAAGTGGAAAAGAATTGACTTTCATAAAAAACTTCATGAGACAAAAGTTGCTTAGAATGAGTCAATGTATCGATTTTCGTACTTATCTTCAATGAAAAATTTTTCACCACCAAGAAGGGGTGGCATCCACACCCAGGGAAAAAGCAACCGCCGGCACAGGGTGGACTTTGAAGTAGATGGTAAGTAGAACCTAAATCCAATTTTTTATGAAAATTGGTGCTGTATGGGATAAATACACGGGAAAATGGTCATTGACTGGACTATAATATGATAGTTCAGTTATGCATGATATGTGGAACAGTAAAGCTAAGATACATGAACTGTCGAATTAGAATGAATTCATAAATGGAAGAAAGATATTGTTCTATCAATACAATACAAATAATCAGAAACACCGAAACGATAATTTCTGAGAATAAATGAAACCCGAGCGCTCTGATGAATATAATGTGTATGAGGATAATACTTCGACAGAATTATAGAAAAATCCTAGAACTAGCTGAAATATATCTTGATATTTAGGATAATCGTAGTGGTGAATTTATGTGTATGTGTTTTAATTGATTGGTGGAGGAAGAAATTCAGAATCAATATATACTCGAGACATTTTAATTTGTCAATCATATTTCAGAAAACCATACCTAAGCACGAAGAGCACATATAATATAGATCGCTTTATAATATTCGATATCTTTCTGAGTGAAGCATAAAATCATTTTAATTTTTAAGGATATGCGACAAATTTGATGAAATTTCAAGCAACGTCAGCATACAAACAACTACAGTTGCAGAACTGGTAGATCTCCATAATTACATTATTGAATCTAGGGACGTGACAATGTACAACTTGAGAGAACAAATTCGTAGATCTGTAGAAAATATCATGTTTCTAATGGATCACGCACATCTACCTAGTGAGTATGCATATCATTCATACTATGATATATCGACCAACTTCTGTAATTGGTTGAACATATATATATATATATATATATATATATATATATATATATATATATATATATATATATGAAGTAAACTAGGGAATTTATTTGAAATTAATCAAACAAACCTCCTAGCGGAGCTGGTTATACGAGTTCACGAAACACCAAAATACTTAGACTAGGCAAGAGAGTGGACAGCTAACTGAATACATTCTTATGTTACCAGCTGGCACCACGTAACCTTGAGCCAGCAGGCACTTTTTTGGAACTGTGACTCTTGACCATAAGCTGAACACACCACCATTATGATCAGGAAAAAAAACAATGTCTTTTATACAAAATTTCAATAAAACCACACTCTTTCACTTTGTCACCAGCACAAACGTTTGAACCAGAAAATGGCGTCGTCAATCGATAAATGTAATAACAATCGCTTATTGCCCGGTGCGCGTGTTACCCGTGCCCTCTCTTTCCTAGTCTAAGCCAAAATACTTCCATGTACCTTGGACGGTAAATTTTAGAAATATTAAGTTGGTTATCACAATCAACGGAAATGATAGACAGACTGCTTCGCCCTTATTTGGGGCTCATCAGTATCATCCATCCATCGAAAGTGATAAACAACCAAATATTTCAAACGTTCTTATATTTTCCATCCAATAACTCAATTGCATATGAATATGATACAGCGCCACCAGTCGGAAAAAAATGAACCACATCTTACAGATAGATGAAAACATTTCGGCAACGAGAACTCGTACGTCCTGACACCCGAAGGTGGTTACTATATTCGCTAAGCAAGAGTTCGTGGCAATTTTATTGCCACGAACGTGTATCGGTAACACGATGTAAAAGTCAATTACAAACAATTGCAAAATACAACAGCACTCAACAATTAAAATACAAACCGTAAAATGGAAAATCTATCTGGGAGTTACAAACAAAATAACAAATTAAGATCAAGGTATTAAGTGTAAAGTACAAAATTAAGTCAGCGCATTCCAGGATAGTAGCACTGTCTTGAGAAATTTTTTAAGTGGAATTTGGCTTGTCGAAAATTTTCAGGTAGATGATTGTATAATTTAATTCCCTGATATATATATATATATATATATATATATATATATATATATATATATATATATATATATATATATATATATATATATATATATATATATATATATATATATATATATTTATTTATATATATATATATATATATATATATATATATATATATATATATGTATGTGGCTCTGTTGAAATTTAGCAGTTTTGTGTTTAGGGATAGTCAGTAGCGTTATTTCTCGTCGGATAATTATGAACCGTACTATGCGTTTCAAATGAATTGATATTCTCTTTTATGAACAAAATACAGTTTAAAATATATATACATGGGAAAGTCAAAATTTTATGTCTAATGAAATATTCTCTGCAGGATTCTCTTGAAAGCAGATGCAACATAGTACGGATAATTTTTTTTTTTAGATGCAAAAATCCTGAAACTATTAGTTGAGTTTCCCCAGAGAATAATATTGTATGACAAGTGGCAATAGACAGTGCTATAATAAACAGTTACCAAGGATTCAAATGGCATAGAAGCCCTTATGCGGGACAAGGCATACCTCAATTTATTGAGTATCTTATTCAGATAATCCACATGATCAGACCACCGTACATTCTGGTCAACAACAATTACTAAGAACTTCACACGTTTTGTAGAGGTGAAGTTCGTTCCACTATTACTGAACTCGACATTGGTTATGTTATCCTGTAAGGAAAAATACACACACTCCGTTTTGGAAGTATTACAAATCAGGAGGTTTCTATCACACCAGTTAGTGAAGCTGTTTATTATCATTTTTGTCTTGGTGATAAGTTCATCATGAGTGAATGCTGTGACAACTACTGAAGTGTCATCAGCAAATGAAGTCAGTAATTCAGCATTAATATGCTGAGGTAAGTCGTTCACAAAAAGCAAAAAAATCTATTGGCCCCAGAACGGAGCCCTGAGGCACGCCAGCATTCAAGTGATGCTCTGCCGAGCAGGCGCCATTAACGCTGACTGTTATCCGCCTGTCTGCCAGATAATCGCTGATCCAATCTAAAATGATACCCCTAAATCCCAAGTTATACAGTTTGTTCCTTGCAAAGTTGAAGTTAGTGGTATCAAACGCGCGGGATAAGTCGAAGAAAATACCCATTATATACTTTCTCTCATCAAGATTCGTGTACACAAACTCGATTAGATTACTAGATGCTGACTCAGTGGATTTACCTAAGCGAAATCCATGTTGACAATCTGAAAGAATATTAAATCTTGACACAAATGCATATAGTTTAATATATACGACTCTTTCGAAGATTTTAGAGAAAACACTCAAAATAGATATTGGTCTAAAATTGACCATATCTTCCGGATTGCCTTTCTTAAGAATAGATACAACCATCGATGTTTTCAATGAGGATGGAAATTTTCCAGTACTAATGGAGAGTACTAATTAATCAAATATGCAATGTGGTCAGCGATGCCAGCGATTATAGGCTTTATCAACTTAACAGACATACCGTCAAGACCCGCAGTAGGTTTATTCTTTAGGGCAGCCACCACCGAAATGATTTCAGACGAAGTGACAGGCTGGAAGAAAAATGTTCTACCTGTCATCCTGGAGACGATACAGGAAGTCGATATAGTGTTTCCCAAATGATCCTGAAGTAGTTTCTCTGTCACATTGGCGAAATAATCACCAAATATGCTTGCCACCTCACTGGGAGTTGTGTGCACTTTGCCCTCCACATCTAGCTTTATCGCACAATGATCACCACGTTTACCAAGATCAAGATTTACAATATTCCAGACAGTTTTCGCTCGGTTATTAGAATTGCGAATCAATGTTTCATTGTTACACCTCCTAGCAGTATAAAGCATATCATTATAATTTATTTTAGCCAACCGATAAGTTCGTCTAGATGCAACCGTGTTCAAATTTTTACATAATCAATATAAATTTTTTAGATCCCGGCTGGCTTTCTTTATATCAGGAGAAATCCAGAAATATATATATATATATATATATATATATATATATATATATATATATATATATATATATATATATATATATATACAAAATCGATGTACTTGTATTACTTATGTGGATTGTTGTATTGGACCATAACATATGCTCATGAATAACAATTCGAGATTCTTCTGATAAATTCAATTATGTCAATCCGACGAATGGAAAACCGTTTTTCAAAAGAGAAATAATTTTCTGGATATTGTTTTCACAGATAAAAATGAAAATTATTTTTGAACTTTGTTCATTATAAACTTTCGAATGTAATGAGTGAAAACTTCTCTCACATTATTTCTCATTATCGTTCAGATGACCGTTTCGAATAATCTCATTTTTCACTCTTCTCAAATCTCATATAATCTACATAATAACTATAAATTCTCCTCATAGCTGAAGAAATTCATTTGAACTGTAGAACTTTCCTTTGGCCAAAAGATATGGAAGTAGTGATAGAGTTGGCAATACAGAGAGTCAACATGAAGAGGGACCAAGCCGAGGTGTCTTTGAAGAGTAAGAGGGCAATATTTGATAATAAATTATTGAAACATGAAAAACTGGTGCAAGCTTTTCGAAAGAAAGACCCTGCAATTCTCACTATGGAAGAAATGGAGGAGAATAAATTACTAGTAGAAGAGATAGTTCAGAAACTTCAAGTAAGGCATACTTTAAAAGGTTTTAAATAGTTGTGTCCAACTCTCTATTTCAGGAAGACAAAAAAGAAGCTGAAAACATAAACGAAGAGGAACAGCTTCTCGATTTTGATCCGTCGCCTTTCTTGAATCTTCAGAAAATGTTGACTGTGATTGAGCCTTTTGATAAACTTTGGCACACTGTTTACGATTTCCACCTGAAATATGATTTATGGTAAATAAAAAGTTGTTTTTAATTTTAAGTGATGATCACATTTAAAAAAATGTGTATCATAATCTTTGTTCAAGTATCATCGGTTATATTTCTTTGTACTATGAATATATTTCGATATCATTCATGAGCTTATAAATATTACCATATATATTTAAAAAGTCCGATATATAATTTGGACTATAATTAACCTCTTCACTTATTGTAAAATCGTTTTTATAACGTCCGCCGTCTTCCGATACTCAATCTACACTCATTTCTGTTCGCCCAAAAATCGTCAACCAGGCCCCTCATTCTCATTTCGCTGTCTATTCCTTCTCTGCAGCTCCTTCGAGGTCTTCCTCGCTTTCGCCCAATTGGATTCCATTGTAGTATTTGTTTAGGTAGTCTTTCGTTCTCCATTCTCCGCACGTGCAGAGAAAACACCAGTTGTTTTGTTCTTATCTTGTCCACTATCGTGCATTTACCTACTGTCATAATTTCCATAATTGGTTGATTTGTGACTCGTTTTCTCTTTGATTTTTCTGCTGCTCTTCTCCAATAATGCATTTCTGTAGCGGACATTATTTGGTCTGTTCTATCTTTGACTGGCCAGACTGTTATCGCTTTTCTTCCTTGTACTTTCGGTCTTCTATAGCTCTGTCTAGTGTTCCGTCCGCTGTTATTTTTAGCCCTAGGCATTTATACTCGTCACAAGACTTAATTCGCAGTCCCGTATTCAATACTAGATCTTGTTTTATTCCACGAATTCACGTATAGGTACTATATCTTTTTTATATTGACCTCCAAACCCCACTTTTTGTATTCTTCTACCAGTTTGCGAGTCATATATTCCAAGTCGTCATATTCCTGGGCCACTACAATTTGATCGTCGGCGAAACATAAGGTGTATAAAATGATTTCATTCAATGGAATTCCCATGTTTTGGCATTTTCTTTTCCATATTTTAAGGACTTGTTCTAAATAAATCTTGAAGGGCGTTGGAGAAATACAGCAACCTTGTTAAAGCCCTTCACTCACTTGGAACCGTTTTGTTAGCCTTTCTTTTATTTTGACTTTTGCTTCA
Source organism: Cynegetis impunctata (assembly GCA_030704885.1). Taxonomy (NCBI): domain Eukaryota; kingdom Metazoa; phylum Arthropoda; class Insecta; order Coleoptera; family Coccinellidae; genus Cynegetis; species Cynegetis impunctata. The sequence continues at coordinate 67,966 of JARQZK010002309.1, read as the reverse complement.
CTATTGTTGTACAACTCTTTAATTGCTTCAATTAACTGAACGCTTATGTTTGTGTTCTCCAGTGCCTTTCAAAGTAAATTAAGTAGTACGCTGTTGTATTCTTTTTGTAAGCCTACGTATAGCCTACGTATAGTTTGTCCCTATTCCATTTTCTTTTCGATAACTTGAGTTATACAGAACAGATGATCTACAGTCGATCTACCTGCCCTGAATCCGGCCTGTTTTTCTGCCTCCATATCACTATCCTCCTTTTCTATTTTATCTCTTATTACTTTGCCGTAGATTCTGCTCAGCGTACTAGTAGCCCAGTCAATGAAGGTTTTGATAGAAAAAATTGGCGTAAAGCTGAGTTTCTCACCATCGATAAACCACTATCAGAGGATTATTTTCACAAAAGTCCCCAAAAATCACTATGGAGCCTCACCCCCTACCCATCTCAAATAATGAAAATATCTGCAGAAACACCTAAAACTTCGGAACTAATAATCGGATCAAGTATAATATCTTTTTATTGTGTTTGTTATAAAATAAGCTACAATAATGGTCACCTTTATTTTCACAGTAAACCTAATAGTTGTTTTATAGATAAATTACACGGAAAAACAATTTTTTAATTGTAACACGCTATATTTTTGCGTATAGGCTTTTTGAATGTCATATTGCAGGAAAAAACCCTGAATCAAAGTTGAAGATTATTTAATTGCGAATTCAGTGATGCATCAGTTGCTCATTATCATGCGGGCTGGAAGTTAGGTAGTCTATATATTAACTTGCGTATATAATTATCAAGATTTACAATTTGGATTACATAGAAACTAAATTATACGAAATATATGTACCAAATAGAAATTTGGTATGAACAGTATGAAGCGATCTAGATCGCTAGATCTAATAGCCGCTCCATTATCCACCACCTATTTACCTGCCGTGTCTCCGACTGGCAAAACCGGCAACTGTTTAAGCTTGTTTACGACAAAGGGTGATAGCAGCTTCAATAGCATCAAGGACTACCCACCCACCACTGAGTCGTATAAATATATACTTTACTCCTTTTAAACTTCTTACTCTTTATTACAGAAGGTTTTATTTTTTATATAGAAATAGCAGCTTCAATAGCATCAAGGACTACCCACCCACCACTGAGTCGTATAAATATATACTTTACTCCTTTTAAACTTCTTACTCTTTATTACAGAAGGTTTTATTTTTTATATAGAAATTTGGTGCACAGTATAAAGCATTCCATTTGCAATATATAAGTCTTCATTTTAGTGAAGTTCGATCTGGATCTACTCTATCTTCTTCGAAAGAAATCGGGGAGTTTGAAGATGACAACACATTTGACACTTACACATTGCTGAACTCTTAGTAAATGCTAATGGCAAGCTTCCGAAGTTGACAGCAGTTTTGTTGGGTCAAAGTGACATCTTACACTTCTTTTCCAAAGTTGTAAATCTGTTATATCGGGCATTGTTCAAAGTTGAATATTTTTTCAAACCACATGAATGCATTACAAATTTCTCTTCTGCAGCCATCAATACCTCTTTAGATGTGTAAATAACTTAGTCAAGTCTTGAGTGTCAGGTGACTCAAGCTATTCTATTGCTTTTAATTAACCCATGCCAAAAAAATAAGAGGTGGCATCACAATCTGTTAGTGCATGTGCAAATAGTAGAAGTTTTCGTGAACTCTGGTGCTAGGAAATCCCTCTTGTAAATGGTATTGATGATATAGCTTCTTTCCCTTTCAGAAATTTTTTTTTCTTTTCAGGAGTCAGCGTAATTAACAGTGTTATCAGATCTGTATCTGAGCCCACAATTATAACAATAGAAGTAGTATTAATGCGGTTTATAGCTGTCATTATAGTATCTACATCGGCATCTTCTTCTTCTGTTATTTCCCTCAGACCATAAGTTTGAAGTTTTGACACCAGAGCAAGCAACAAGTTCTCTACATTATTCTCATTCCCCAAAAAGTCCTCTTTTGTGGAATATCCGTCAAAATCACTTTAAAACATTTTCCATATACCTGTTTGACATATATTTTTAATAATCTTATATAACGACACTGTATGTACAAATGGCAGCCAGAGAGTGTTGCTGCTTCCTCCCTATACTGCGCCACCAAGTACGTAAACAAAGACACCGTACATAATTAAATTCACGATAAATAATCTACTAGTTTTATCTTAAATTTTTTCCTGAAATGTGACATCCAAAAAACATATACCCAAAACAAAAATATAAAGTGTTAGGGTTAAAAAACTGTTTTTCCGGGCAATTACATTTATTTATGAAGAAACTATTAGGTATACTGTAAAATTGAAGAAGACCATTATTATAGCCTAAACAAAACAAAATTCAAATTGATCCGATCATTAGTACCGTAGTTTTAGTGGTTTCCGCAATTATTGACATATTCCATTCTTTATGGGGTAGGGTTGAAGCTCCAGGGGGATTTTTGGGGACTTTTGTGAAAATGGTCCTTTGGTTATGGTTTATCGATGGAGAAAAATTCAGCTTTACGCAAATTTTTTTCCACAGATATGTTTCTATAATTGTCGCACATATCTTCCCTTCCTTGTTTGTAGATTATGGATATATATGATGTTTAACACTCGTGTGGGACTTTGGTTCCGTTTAGATATTTTTGAAAAAGATTTTGTAGCCTCAAATAGTTCATCCGTACCGTATTTAATAATTTCAGCCGGGATATTACCGGATCCGGTAGATTTTCAGCTTTTTAAGGATGTGCATACGTTTTTAACTTCAGGAAGTGTTAACGGTATTGGAGATCTTATCGCTCTAAAGGCATCATTCATTTCATCTTCTTGGAATTCCACTCTTTCTTCCGTTAAAAGTTAAGTTTTTTAAAGTGCACGTTTCACTCTGACGTTTTGAATTTTTAGTTTTGTCTTTTGTTTAGTCATAAGATAGTCAATTACTGGTTTGAGTTTTTCGGAGGGTTTGGTCCAGGTGTATTTGTGTATTTCCCTGTGTTGGAAAAAGCCATTTTGAATTTTTAAGTCTAGTTGCTCGCATACCGTAATTAATCGATTTCCATTTTCGCTAACAATATCTTCAAAAAATCGGCCTACCGTAAGATCATTCAACCTTTTCTGCTGTTGGCGTCATCGTTTATCACATATATTCCAAAAATCTTCAGTCTAAACCCTTCAATTTATGTATTCATTTTTATCAGCCGATCGTTTATAGCTTCCCAGATAGTAAAAAAAAATGTTCTAAATTTTTTGGTGACCAAAATAGTCACTCCTTGTTGTGCATGTTTCTCCTTTGAGATTCCACTATAGAAATGTTCGTATTGTCCCAGGTTTTCAGATCATTTTCCCTTTTTCTTCGTTTCTGATAGAACTGCGAGGTCTACTTTCCCACTGCTGATTTCGTTAACTTTTCGACTCATTCCTTGCTTGTTCCATGTACCAAAAATCATTGTCCTTTACCTCTTCACCTCAATTCTTCAATTCAATTCAATTCTTAAAATGTTGAGCTTCAAAACACTATGGTGAATATACAGAAGTTATAATCCATTCAATTTTTCACCTACTTCATTCATTGTTAACCAGAATTGAAACAGAAAGAAAATTTTCAGTAAAAACATTAAACATAAAGGAATGTTTCAAATAAATTACAAAACCTAGTTTGGGAACAAGATTCAATTGTCTTGAGCACAAATCTCCGTATCTCTCATGAAACTGCAAGAGTAACACGGATAATCCGATTTGAAAATATGTTAACGGTTGCTGTATTCATATACAATGGAAAATTATCGAATTTATCGAAAGAAACACACACAGCTATTAATAAATTGAAATATAATTTAAAAAAATCAATTTTGGTTAACGAGGAAATTTAACTATTTTATGTTACTTTCCGAGTTGAGTTGCAAGGAAATTTTTCATTTGAAGAAGAATTCAACGTATCAAATCAAAAAATCTTTGAATAATTCTGATGATTTTCTTCTACCTCCCAGGTACTATGGCCATTTCATGGGTTTAGATGCTGAAGAAGTTACAGAGTATGTGGAAAATGCTTGGAGAATTTTATATAAGTTGGCCAAAGCTTTAGTTGATAACCCTGGGGCGAAAAGAGTGGCAGAAATTGTAAGAGCTAAAGTGGAAAAATTCAAACAGTTCCTCCCTGTGTTGAGTACAGTATGCAACAAAGGCTTACAAGCAAGACATTGGGAAATGGTAAGTTAATGGTAGACATTTTAGGCTAGTAAATTCATCATTAGAAAATATTCATAAAAACTAGAACATATTTCAAAGTGTGGGGTTCATAGAAAATGAAACAAGTAAGTTATTCAGATTTATTCAAAATTGAATTAGTACACCGAGGATTGTGGGTTCGAATCCTACCTTGTTCTTGGGTGTTGTGAATGTCCGGAATTTAGTGGTTCTATATAATATAATTAAAATTTTGGGTAATGTACATAGTTTACAAGTCCATTGGCCGTTCGGAATCGGCGTTAAACTGTAGGTCCCTCGAGTTAAAAAAAAAATTAAATTATGCTTACCGACTCGAATTGACTTATTGACACACACACACACACACACACACACACACACACACACACACACACACACACATATATATATATATATATATATACAACAAAATAGCAAAAAAATTGGAAAATTATATTTTATCGAATAAAATATGCTATAATTAATTAAAATTACACAAAAAGTTCTCTGAGGTTCTTGCCAAACCAACTTAACTCCGAAGGAAAGCATATAATATACACAATATGCTACAGCTGCGTTGCCTACCTTTTTCTGGTCCCTATTATCGTGTATAAACAGGTGACTTGATATGAGTAATTGCGCTCATTTGCTTATCACTTGAAATATATATTGAAATTGGGTTTATTGCAAATACAGAAGTAAAGGGTTGCATGCAAAAATATGTTCATGAATAACGGTTGCCAGACTTTTGAATTGAAGAATTGAAGCGAGCAGATAGTCTAGGAGCCTTGTGAGAAAAATCGGGGTGAACAGGACTGAATTGACAAAAAAATGAGAAATTATTTGGGGATGATAGAGGGTGGTTTTGCTGAGTTTTCGAACACGAGGACCTGGAGCTTTGTGAGGGCTTGAATCATGTGGTTAAGCGAAAACCACTTGAGAAGCATAAAATTTTCTTCAAAGTTCATTGGTCAAGATTATTTCTGGCTTAATAATAACCGAGATACAAGCGATTTAAAAAGCTAACATTCCTTAAAATGTGAAAAAAAAAACAGAAAAATGCAAGTTTTCGGATAATAAAATTATACTTCCACACATATCTATGTATAATTACACAAATTATGCATACTTTCTCACCTCCTAACTGAAACCCTTCCTTTTCTACCTCCACCTTCTTCATCCCCCCTCCGCCGGTTTTAAGTATCCTCAACATGTGGATAATGCGACTTGTTTTTTTAATGAAAGAACGAGTGAATTTCTGACTCGCATTACTTCAACCATTTCAATGCTCTCTCAGTAATTATTGAATGCCCATTCAGCACAATTTGTCCTTTAAAATTCATTGGTTAAATTTATTTTTGAGCCAATAATACCCAGGATATAGGCAGTCGAAAAATAGTGAAATTCCTAAAAATATTCTGAAATGTGCTTCATTCAAAAGTCGAACTCCTGGTATTTCAATATCTACTCTGTTCTACCTCTTATTTAATATCCAAAACCTATATTTAATCAGCCTCTCATCATTCTTGTTGGTAATTATAAAAATTAATTATTAGTTTTTATGAATGGATTAGAACGCTCAAAAATGTAATGGCAGGCAGTTAAAGAAAAAATTGTATGATAAGAATTTATATTTAGGTTATAATTACAATAGTAATCTTCAAACAAAAATTTATTACTAGCATACAAAATTACATTTACCAACAATGTTTGAGGTATCCTATGCGTTCTGACAGTCATTATAAATGGCTAACTTGAAATCAATTTCTACTGATGTGTAACATTAATTCCTATGTATTTCGGCTTTTATCAGGCAAAATACAATACACCAACGGTATGATATGTCCTGTAAGGTTGTAACCACTCTCCCTTTTGAGATATATTCCCGAGCTTGCTGGGAGATTGGTAATACATATATAGGTTCTAGTTCTAGTTAGTTTTCAGAAATAACAACAAGATAAAATGAACGTATTAACTACTTTTTTATTACAATGAGACATCTGTTTTTATTTATTTAATTTTCTATCGACGTTCTATATTCCTATTCTATGTGGATTGTACTCCTTTGATTGCCTAATCTTCGTCCCTAGTTTCTTGGTGGTTCTAGTAGCGGTTGTATCGTAGCTTCAGTAGAATTTCTTTTATGGTTCCAGCCAAGGTGGTTTTTAGTTTCAATCAAAAAGCTTTCTAGCTCCAGCCAAGGTGGTTTCTAGCTCCAGCCAAGGTGACTAAAATAATTCGGGGCAAATCAACATACAATCTCAAACTTAAAATCTCCCAAGAATCTCTGTAGGGTATTGATGGCCAATTCAAATTAACATTTAGATTTATCTCAAGCAAAGATGCTAAGAAAGACAGTATATGTTCCAACAGTAAACTGAACATAAGATATGACCACGTGAAATTTGCCATCGTTAGCCTACAAAAATCTTGTGTCAAATTGAGAGAGTGAAATAAGCAAATAAATTAAAAATATTTTAAATTAAGAAATGTAAGATGATTATTTCAATATTGAAAGATAAATAATTTGACATAGATAAATAAAAAAAAATAAAATGGCGGAAAATGCAACAAGGAATCCATTCAGATTTTCAAAATAATGCATTTATACGAAATAATTATATTTCTTCTCATAACTTACCGTCTATCAGACGACACAGCTATTTAATAATTTTAATATATTGAAAAGTCGTTCAATAGATATTGATTATAATTCTAACACTTAACGATGTGGTATCTTCAACCGATACTTGTCAAAATATTCTCGTCGTACGCAAGTCATTACTAACTGGACGAGTCTGATAGCGTGAATCACGGTATCTCGATCAGCAATTCAGTGGCGGCGGTTAAGCGGGGAATTTACACGTTACAAGGTAAACAGTTGTTTAAAAAATTTCCTCTTAGTGCAGCGCCATTTCATTTATCCTTTTGATAATTGCTTTTTCTTATAATATTTGAATTTATTAAAAAGAAAAATGGCATTTTAATACTCTTATGAACTCTTAGCAACTACCGTAACACACCAGTAAATGAAAAACTGAAGGGGCATCTTGAGGGGCACTTGAAACGAGTAGAGCGGGGTGTAGAGAGGGATTGAGGAAGTATGCATGATATGTGTAAAAATATAAGTATGTGAAAATCTAATTTTACTATCCAAAAACCTGCATTTTTTCGAGAAATTTAACACTTTTTTTCGACAGCATATATTTTGTATTTCAGCATTTCAAAGGACATTTAGTGCTCTTTCGCGTACGGATTTTTGATAAACATGGTATATATGCCTTCCCGTAAAAAGCTCAGGGTCCTCGTGTCCGAAAAATCAGCAAAGACCCTCTATCATCCCCAAACATTTCTTAAAGTTTTTGTTAAATTCGGAGTTGAGCCCAGCTCACCCCGAATTTTGTCAAAAGGTTCTTGGACTATTGGTTCGCTTCAATTTTTCAATTCAAAAGCCTGGCAACTGTTATTTAAGACTGGATTTTTGCAGGCAACACTATACTATTGCATTTGCCATAAATTTACCTCAATTTTTTCAATTAAAGTGGTAAGCAGATGAGCAGAATTACTCATATCAATTTACCTGTTTATACACGGCAACCAGGTAATAGGGATCAGAAAAAGGTAGGCAACCTAGCTGTATCATATTGTGTTTATTATATGCTTTCCTTCGGAGTTAAGATCGTTTGGCAAGAACGTCGGTAATTTTTGAAAAAATAATTAATTTTTGTAAATTTAATTAATTATAGCCATGAACATTTTTTTTATGGCAACCCTCTCGGAGTATGTTCAGAAACAAGTTTTATCTGATAATAGCTATTTACCTAACAAGTGCGGAAAATGAATTTTTCCGCACGAGTCTGCCGTTCACCGAACGACGCGTAGCGGAGTTCGGTGAAGCAGCCGAGTGCGGAAAAACATTTTCCGCAAGTGTTAGGTACAATAGTTTTTCTACGAGCGTGAGGAAAGTCAACAGAACTAATCAAAAGTTGAGTTAATTCACATGTCGTTTCCATAGTAACGTCGTCGGTGGCGTTTGGTGCATAGAGACATATCATCATTCAGTTTATTCTTTAATAAAAGCGTGCGGGAAAAATCCCCGCTATTCCATTACCGCACGGTGCGGGAATAGTTATTTTCGATACAAGTGAGTTAACAGCATCATTAAGATACGCGTGTGAAAGTTGCACAACGAGTGCGTAGCACGAGTTGTGTAAACACACAAGTGTCTTAATGGGGTTAACTCGCGTGTATTGTACAATATTTTATCTACTCCTAACCGGGATACTTATTTTTATACGATTCATTTTTATTATAATTAATTTTACCTTAATAACTTTGTTCAAATAAGCACCTGAAACACCATGCATGGCAATGTCAATTTGATATTAAATAATATTGATGTCATTTTAAAGTCAAGTTTCAAAAATTGTAATCTGAAATGAGCGATTCGGAAAGTATGTCTTTATAATTTATTAATAGAATAGGTAGTTTATTAAACTTGTATTTAGTAGGTATTGCAATATAAATGTTTTACAAACTTTTTAATTTATTTTGGTAGTCATCTGAAGAAAGAGTGCGGTAATAAGAATGCGTGAGTTAAGAAGCTCTTAACTCACTCAAAATGCGTGCGGTAAGAGCTTCTCAACTCACTGGAGTAGATAAAAAATATTTTAATCCGGTATGCAGATGAGTGAATGTTGACCTTACTCGGTATCCTCTACCATGAGTTTTTATGTCTCAACTCTCTCTCTTTTCCCATACCATACAATGCAATCATGAGTATATACTCATTTGGAGCAGAAACAGCATACATATAAGTACCAATAAACTCATTTTATTGCAATTTTGTGTATTGATATAGTCTAATCATTCATTAGATAAGCGACATCGTTGGAGTGCAATTAACAATTTCTCCAGAATCAACATTGAATGAAATGATAGAAGCTGGATTACCAAAATTCTCTGCCAAACTTGAAGAAATAAGTGCAGCTGCCACTAAGGAATATGCTTTAGAGAAAAATTTGAAGAAAATGAAAGAAGAATGGACAGATATCCGGTTTGAGTGTGTTCCATATAGGTAAAGTCAGTTTTTCATATCGAAGGTATTATTTACTCATATACATATAAACTAAAAAAATTATTCGTTTGCCATTATGGACCGTTGGAAATGAACGCAGCCGCATCTGGGCAAACTTACGAAGCTGAAATAAGGAGAAAGAGAACGCTGCTAACTTTTTTGTAGTGCTTAGGCTATGTCCCACTTCAATCCGCGACACAAATTTTAGATATCGAACGTTTGAAGATTGATGTTTCTCCGAAATTTACGAAAATTGCAGCATTCCAGACGCCTAAGAACTATTTTTCCATCAAAGGATACAAAATTCACGTGACCGGTTTTCGAACGCGTGATTGGACGGCGTCAACTTCGATCGAAAGTTGCCGGGCGGCGCATTTCGAAGATGGCGAAAATGGCTGCGTTCCACACGCTTAAGAACTATTTTCCCATCACAGGAACCAAAATTCACGTGACCGGCTTTCGAATGCATAATTGGAAGGCATTAACTCCGATCGAAAGTTACAGGGCGCACTAGACCCAATCGCGTCGAAGTAACGAATTCCCGCGAGGCCGATTCCGCAAGACAGCTAGGTTTGTCGATCGCCACCGAACTATTTGTAGTGCTTAGGCTACGTCTCGCTTCGTTCCGCGAAGCCGATTTTCGATATCCAACGTTTGAAGTTTGACGTTTCACCAAAATTCGTGAAATTGGCAGCATTTTCGACGTTTGCGTCAAACGAACACAAATTCAGGTGACCGGCTTTCGAGCCGATAGTTGGACGGATTAAATTCTATCGAGACATTTCGGCACGGCGAGGCCCAATGAGGTCGTAGAGAGCTGATTCCGCATGAACGCATGATTGACAGCGTGCAGATGGCGCACCGGGCGCGCCTTTCGACCAAGGCAGGGACGGGCTTAGCACTTGACGCGTCCCGTACTGTTCGACAGAGGCAGGGACGGGCTAAGCACTTGACGCGTCGCATACCGTTCGACAGAGTTAGGGACGGGCTAAGCACTCATTGGAGTTCGAGAAAATATATTCTCATCGATCTGTAATTTTCCCGGATCTATTCAATAGGCGATGGAGCCTCTCACTAGTATACATATACACTAAATGAATAATTAGTTTGCCGTTTTGGACTTATCTGGGCAAACTTATGAAGCCGAGATAAGGAGAAAGAAAATGGAGAGCGGGGCCCGAAGGGCCTCGTCGATCGCCACCAAACTTTTTGTAGTGCCTAGGCTTAGGCAAATTTTCGATATAAAACGTTTGAAGTATTGACGTTTCTCCGAAACTCGCGAAAATGGCAGCATTCCTGATGATTTTTCCATCAAAGGAAACAAAATTCACGTCACCGGCCTTCGAATGCGCAATTGGACGGCGTTGACTCCGATCGAAAATTACAGGACGCGCGAGGTCCAACCCTCGCGGCAACGAGTTCCCGCCAATCTCGATCGCGAGCTTGACAGATTGCGTACCATTCGACGGAGGCAGGGACGGGCTCAGCATTTGACAGAGGCAGGGTCGAGCTTAGCACTCATCGGGGATCTACATTTCCATCGATCTATATTTTTCACGGATCTATTTAATAGGCGATGAAGTGTCTCACTAGTCAATAATACTTAACGAAAAGATGGAAAACGGGAGGTGAAAACGGTTGAATTGCACCGCAAGTTTTACGTAGAATAACTCGGAATCAGAACTTTTTGTTAAAGTCTTTAGGGGCCCTTTCGGCCTACAGAGACCGCCGAAAATTACGTCAAAAAGTACGCCCAGTCCAAACGGAGCCAAGTTGGGAGGCAAATCGAGCGAAATTCATAAATTCATCTTTCCTAATGGCAACGCGTTAAATTAGGTCGAAAAATGTCCGAAAACAATTCTCGAAAAAAAGTACCGTTTTTTCGAGCGAAAAAAGTACGTTAGCCAAGAGAGGGTCTACTCCGCCATTTTTGAGGAATGTAGACGAATATTTCCCTCCTGTCAAAAATCCATTGTGGATGGAATACAATTATCGAAAATTACAGCGATAATTGCATTGTAGAAAGAGAAAGAGCCCTGCGATAATTGCATTGTAGACCGATAATTGCATAGTTGCATAGTTCATATTAGGGTTATTGTCAGTTTGATAAGTTGAAAGTTTATTTAGGAAATTTTCCCTCAAATCACACTCGTGCATCAAAATAACCGGATAATTTCGTATTCCAGCGTGTTGTCTTTAAAAAACTGCGTTCGGTCATTTTCATATTCTTTTTTTCAAAATTCATGCAGTTTTTTGAAAACACGCTGTCATGCAAAATCATTTGAAGTCATGATACATGTAAGTAGTGCGACGGTTTATCGGGGTTAGAAGCGCAGTAGAAAGACACAGAAGAGGTACGTCCATCACCGACCCTTACTTTGAAATGATTTATGATGAAGGCTGAATTTTCCCAATTTAACATCAATTCCATTGTTGAAGAATCCCGAAAGGACGATGCCGGCAGTGTTGTCAGGTCTGCCGTTCTTGCGGTAGATCTACCGTTTTCATAGTTTTATACTATAAATTTGGAAATATAAAGGTCATGAACGAGTTATTGGTCTGTTCAATTTCAATGAATGTTGAAAAACTGCTTTAGAGAAAGCTATACATTCATATACTACAAATTCGGAGAGAATGGTATCATCTTATATATTACCTACTTCATTCATTTAAATAACTGCCAAGGTACTTTTGTTATGACTCTAAGTTTTCTTATGTGATTGATTTAATGTTTCGCATTTTTATACTTGGAGCATATAAATTTTTTAAATATGTGATTTGGACATTTATTTCATCTTGAATAAATATTTTTTCAAAATAAAAACACCCACAGTCTAATAAAAACTTACGATTTTGTTGTAAAAAAAACCGCAGTTATATTAAAAAAGTAACCTATTTCAAAGTTGTGCAGACAGAACCAATGAAAACCGTGGAACAAATAATTTTAAGACAGTGTTATATTCCAGAAGTGCCATCGAAATTAATGGACTAACAAGGTTATCGAAAAAACACCGTAAAAATAATTTTTGAAGAGTTTTAATTATTCATCGGTCATATGAGTGAATATTTTTCGTAATTACCGATACAAATTGATTTCATTTAGATTAAAAAGATGTCATGGATCTATATTCTCACAAGTATAGACTATATAAATATACACCTTCGTTATTATTTGACAAGCTCTTTGTAATAACTTCTTACAGAGAAACTGGAGTTCATATTTTGTCAGCTGTTGATGATATTCAGGTTCTCATGGACGATCATATATTAAAAGCGCAAACAATGCGTGGTTCTCCGTACGTCAAAGCATTTGAACAAGAGATGCAAGCATGGGAAGAAAAGTTATTGAGTATGCAGGATATTCTCGAAGCGTGGCTACAGGTATTCGCAAATTCTTTTAATATTTCAACATAAGTTGTATTTCATTGACTATTTCACTCATTCCATTTTTGGTGAGGAAGTTTCCATAGCTACTCTCGTTTCACAGCGATAAAACATGCAAGCCGGCAAAACTTACTATGTTAGGGCGGCCGCACATTTACTACAATCGGGTCCGATTATCTGAAACGATTTCAAATCGGACCACTAGCGCACACTGCCGACAAAATATGTCCGATTTTATTTGAATGTCACAAGCAGGGATATTTTTCGACCGTGGTTATCAAATGTTCAGTATCGCACATGGTTTGACAATTCCTTTTTCTATACTCCCTGTCAAAAACTGACAGAAATAATCGTATGTTTGCGGTAGACTATGCAAAAACAATGCACGGCTTTCCTTCCGGTAGTCGGATCAGACTTTTTATCGGTCCGATTGGTAGGACGCACTTCTCGTGCATCCGAGTCGGACGTCCGATGCGATATCGGATCGTAGGTGTGCGATATGATGGTATAAAAGTATAGGTATTTTAGCGTCCGATGCCCTGATCCGACAATCGTTTCAGACAATCGAAACCAATTGTAGGAAATGTGCGGCCGGCCTGCGTATTTCAGCGACAATATTTTGACATTTCTCACATGAATCGTTATTTCCTTGACTTTCTGAAATGTGATCATATTACTGTTAGACATGTTTTCTCGTGAAATAGTCATGTCGAATACCACTCGAGATGAAATTTAAGCAGGTAAAATTTCTCTCTTGTAACATTCAAGTTTGTTGCTTAGACAATTTCGCTCATGACATTTTTTCCAAAATCACTCGCCTGACGGCTCGTGATTTTGATACAAATGTCATTCGCGAAATCGCCTAAGCAACAAACTTTCATCTTACAATCGAGAAATTTTGCCGGCAAAATTTCATCTCTAGTGGTATTATATATGAAAAAAATACTGTTGAAAAGCATTCCATAATATTTAGTCACACCCACGTCCCTCATAATTTCCAGTTTTTAGAAATTCATATCTATACTTTTAATACAATGAAAGTGCTTAAATTTATTTTCGATTTTATGAAATACTCTAGAACCAAGCGACTTGGATGTATTTGGAACCTATATTCAGTTCAGAAGATATAATGCGGCAAATGCCAACAGAAGCTAGAAACTTCAAAACAGTCGATAGAATGTGGAGATCTGTTATGGCCAATACAATTCAAGATACCAGAGTATTAGTAGCGACAGATTACAAGCAGATGCTCCAAATTTTGAGAAGCAATAACCGATTGTTAGATGAAATTCAAAAGGGTTTGAATGATTACTTGGAAAAGAAAAGATTATACTTTCCCAGGTAGGTTCCTTTTTGAAAAACCTGTTTCTGCTACTTAACCCAATACCAGCCAGAATTCAAAGAGGATTAAAAAATTTAATTTTTTTGTATAGAGTGGTTGTTGAGTGTTCAGCAAAGACTGAACACTGAAATTTTGGAAAAAAATAAATTTCAATTCTCAGAAAAATAGCTTCCCATTTTTGGGACGATGGCTAAAAGGGGATAAAATTATATATTTAGAAAAAACAAGACAAGAGGGACTTTCAGCTGCTTTAATAACAAAATGTGTTCAATAGACTCACATAAATTATATACAGAACAAATTTTAATAAAAACTTTTTGTTAAAAAAATTATTTTTTATCGGATGGTAGAAAGCAGATATCTTGTAGTCGTACATTGCACTCTCCACAAATTCTGGTGTTTTTTTTTCCACAAAATGCTTATCTCCTTTTTTCTTTATAGAAACAACTAAATGACCCATTTGGTCATATCTTATGTCCACACTTGCTCTTCCTCCCATCAATTTGGACTTTTGAGGGCGTGGTCTCTTTTCCTACGTACTTCTAGCAGAGTAGCCATTTCTTGGTGATTTACAATCTGGTAAAGTCTCCAAGTATTTATCACCGATATATCTAACACTTGGGTGAATAAAGGCCACCACCATTTCCCTGAACGAATTCTTGTTCGGTAAAGAGACACTTGCTTGTCTAACATATATACTCCGCCCATATGCGAATTGTATTCTTGTATCAATTTTGAAATATATTGAAATCACTATAACGTATGACAATCCCAACGCGCCAGGCAAGTGCCGAATTGTTGAATCAGTCTAATTTCTGTTATTGTTCCTGTGAGACATCTGACTATAAATATATGAAGTATATACTTTGACCTAAATGACATTATCAAATACTCTAGTTTTCTGTGATAGCTTTGAAGGAATCTGGCAAAAATGGCGCGTCCCAAAAATGGGACATTGGCTGGTGTTGGGTTAAATAGTAAAAATGGTATTTTGATGAATTGTACAAAATAGCGAAGAAACCGTATTGAATAACATGTGTAATGATAACACAAATTCTGATCAACTGGATTGACTCAGTGAAATGGCAAGACAATTTACACACCAACCATACAGATTTTCTTTGTTTCCATAGATTGCAACTGTAGAAACATTCAAAATACTCGAAATGTCATTCACTTCCGTTATGTAGTTTCTTAAGGAAAACAAGATGTTTTACAATTTTAATCACAGCAATTTCCCATCACGAATAGGCATCACCATTTTTTTATATGATGATAAATTAAATTCTTTTAAGTTCAATGAAAAGCATAAAAAATCTTGTTATATATTTTCTTCTCCGGTAACTATACTAAAGTGGATAAAGAACCTAGATTCGTTATAGTTATATTTGATTCTCATTCTCATATGCAGTGCTGTAGGTATGAAATAGGGTTTTGAAAGCAATCGTCTAGAGTCTCTCTTCTTCTTCAAGTGCCTTACCCAGTTTCGGGCGTAGGCGACGTCTCTGCAACTATTCGTGTTGTGCGTGATACAATGATACACGAATAGAAGGGACCTACAGTTTTACGACGGTTCCGAACGTCTTTATAGAGAGGCTTTACAAGGCACAGTACTACTCGGTGGTTTGCCATTGCCTTCCAAGAGGTGGCTCCTCATTAATTCGTTGGTTCGGCCGGGATTCGATCCGCCGACCTTCTGTTCAGTGGTCCAATGCACTGACCACTGAGCTACGGAGCCAGAGAGTCTCTCTAGAGAAGGTGAAACGGCTGTATAGGCCAGTCAGTTAAGACATTGAAAATCGAAAATTTAACAATAATTCCAAAAGTTTTCAAACTTCCGTCAAGTAAATACTACAAAAAAAAGCAACAAATGTCATTTTGCAACCTTTTCCGAAGTCCGGAACATTGTTAAAATTGCAATTACATTGAATTTTGCTGTATGCTTGTGAAAAAAATTTCAAAAGTTGTGCGAATTTGCAGTAGAATTAAATATATTATTTCATATCACCTATGAAATTTGCAACCAATTTAAGGGTACGGAACATTTTTTAAAATTCAAAATTAACGGTTTCCGTTGATAACCTGACTAAAAAACATCCAAAAGTTCTGCGAACTTGCTAGATACTTCAGAAAAATATACTGAGCAGTTGTATAAATTTGCAAACTTTTGCGTTGACCGGAACGTGTTCATTTTTAATTTTTAATATTTTTAATTCGAGGTCATTTTTTCGAGCAAGATGGTCTCGAAATAGTTACGAAAGTTTTGAACAAATTTAGAAAACATCTATTCTGATACATTTGCAAATTTGCAACCTTGTACGCGGTCCGGAACTTTATGCAATTTGCAAAAATATAAAAATCAAAAAATTATATTTTGCAAATTGCATAAAGTTCCTGACATCGTACAAGGTTGAAAATTTGCAAATGAATCAGAATATATGTTTTCTGAATTTGCAACTGAGTTCCAAAAATTTTGTAATTATTTCGTGACCATCTTACTCGAAAAAATGATCACGAATTAAAAAATTATGAATAAACATGTTCCGGTCGAAGTTGAAGGTTGCAAATTCATACAACTCTTCGGTATATTTTTCTGAAGTATCTATGAAGTTTGCAAAACTTTTGGAATTTTTTTTGATCAGTTTATCAAAGAAAAACGTAAATTATGATTTAAAAAATGTTCCATACCGAATTGGTTGCAAATTTGACATGAAATAATACATTTTATATGACTCCAAAGTTGCAGAATGTTTGGAATTTTTTTTGCAAGAATTGAGCAAATAATCATTTATTGCATTGTTAACAATGTTCCGGGCTACAGAAAAGGTTGCAAAATTTTGAAGTTTGTTTTTATCTCTTTCCCGACCTTACATCAAAGTTTGAAAATTTTTGGAATTATTTTCAATTGATTATCCCAACTGATTGGCCTAGTATGTGGAGAAAGAAATTATAGTGGGTAGATGATAAAAAAATTCGTTATCTTTCAGAGATAAAATGTCTCACTCAGGCTTCTAAAACTTTCATTTATCAAGTTTATTTCTAAGAAAGTGGACTGTAGGTATCTCTCATAATAAAGACCAATTCTGAAATTCCAAGAAACCGTGATGGTTCAATATGTTTGCTTTCAATAGTGACAATTTAAGAAAAGTTGAAACTTCTCTCACCTTTAGCACCTGGTACCTGGAAATTGGACCAAGGTAGCAGATATGCATACACTGGAAGTAACTACGAACACTTCTTCATCTCATACATATTATTGCTGAGAAAATAAGTAATATCTGGCGGCTCTGAAAATGTATAATTAATAATCACCGAGTGAATCAGCAATCACCTGATTGACTAGTAAAATAGTGATAAAAATTAGAATAACAATTATTCCTTGTGTGGTGGTAGGCTGTTTGATAATTTTTTTTTTCAGATTTTTCTTTTTGTCTAATGATGAACTGCTCGAGATTTTGTCGGAGACAAAGGATCCTCTAAGAGTACAACCTCATCTGAAGAAATGTTTCGAAGGAATATATCTGCTAGAATTCACACCAGATGAAGAAGTAGTTGGAATGATAAGTGCAGAAAAGGAAATAGTACCATTGAGCGGAAAAATTGTACCAGCTGATGCCAAGGTAAAACTCATTCATGAATGATAAAAAGTTGAATATTCTTCATCATCTTGAGGAAAAATATCATTCAAACTACTGATTAAGAGAGAAACGCTCCATTTGGTTGAAGGCTTTTTTTATTTACTATGTTATTCAAATATTGAGGTATACTTGAACTTATTCAGTGTCTTTTAGTTCTGTACTAAAAATTTGTAAGAGTGGAATTAGTAATTTATTCAAGGATATTAAATTAATTTCAATGGGATTCTTAATGCTATTTCCAAAACTTCATGTCGAAAGCCTGTTTCAGGTGTAACATAATATCCGAGTGAAATATTTTGAATACCTAAAAACTATATTCGAATAGATAGTTCTATCGATAGTATTTATTTTATTCACTTCGCGATGGGTTGCTGGTTGTTTTTTCAGATTCAATTCAAAATTAATTAATCAGGTTTGTAGTTGTTTAATCTCTACATCCGACAAAAAAATATTTGTTACCACAAAATGGCGTGAGGATTAGATGAATTGAGAATCGAGTATCATTAGCTAGCTGTGTCTGTGTTTGCTTATGAATAAGTTATGTTAATGTTGTGCTTAGATAAGAGAGATTTAAGTTTTCTACTTGAATTTCCGATGAAAGTGAGGCTGTTATATTTGATATTATTTTAAGTAAGGGGGTACACCTGGCTAATCGCATTTTTGAACAACTTTTTATCTATCATATTTTCTATTATTATGGGATCATGATTATTATTTACAGCAATTTGTTTACTTACTAAAAATAATATCAAATATAACAGCCTCACTTTCATCAAAAATTCAAGTAGAAAACTTTAATCTCTCTTATCTAAGCACAACATTAACATTGCTTATCGTACCGGTAATAATTTAGGAAATCATATAAAAATGATAAATCAAAAGTTCATAAAGATAATAAATCAGGAGTTTATAAAATTAATTGTGGTGATTGTGATAAGTTTTACATAGGTAGAACTTTCAGAAGTTTTCAAACTAGAATTTCAGAACACAAACGTAGCTTTGTTAATCAGAAGTCAGATTCACATTATGCAAACCATTTAATCCAAGAAAATCACACATTTAATTTCGATTTTGAAATTATTAAATACTGAAAGTAAAGGAATTCAACTTAACTTTTTAGAATCATTACAGATAAATAAATACAAGCAATCTAGTCTATTGAATAGCCAAATCGATCATACTTCAAGCCTCCTTCTTAATCTTTTCAAAATTACCGAAATACCTGACTAGCAGTTCAGAATTAGTTTTTCCTATTCTAAAATTTTATTTGTAACCATCTTTCTATTTACCCCTTCTACACATTTTGTCATCTCTTTATTTCTTGTTTTCGATATAACAAAGAAACATAGTTAGTTTGCCATTAGCATCTGAAGAAGGTGAAGTTCCACCGAAACGTGCGTCATGCGTTATTTCTTTTAATAAATGTGTAAATTGTTATAATTAACCATTGTTTTAATATTATTCTTTTTTATTAGGTTACAATGTTGTTCTGTTAATATTAATATAAAAGAATGAATGCAAAATTATCAATTTCATTTTTATCAGAGTGAAAGAAAGGAATGAATTCGATGTCAAGTGAAATAGTTGACGTTTACGTGAGTATGCAGTTTTCAGTGAACACAAAAAATGTTATGTCAACGCTGTTGATAACTATTTTTATTGTTGAAAATGCAGATTTTTACTAATTTTTTCAAGGAAGTCGTGGACAAAGTATAGTATTCTACTCGCACAAAATTACATAAAATCATTTTGTGCTCGTTGAATAATATACTATTTTAGGAGTTAATATTTTCGTGAATTAAAATGTGGTGAAGTTATGTCGACTCATTTGCATTCGAGGTGTGAAATAATTTCTATTTACAGAACTATGAATTAGTTTTTTACGATAAATAGTATCTATTATTTATAATAAGGGAGCCCGAGATGCTGAATGGGGACCTTTTGGATTTTTAAGATTAGATGATAGGAAGGAAAAAACGTTTATGATGTATGCCCTTTCACTAGGGAGGGGGAGCGTGTACAGATTTTCAAAAACAAAAAAAAATTGTTGAAAATATTTTTAGAAATACACGAGCCCGTCAGATATTATTAGTTTATACAGCCCACATGTCTCTGATATGGAAGGGTGGTTAATCTGCCTGTTTGTACCGTAGGAAGGGGTTGAAAATGGGAAATGAGGATGAAAATAATTAATCTATATAATTTTAGGCAATCGGATTGACTGTCTTGAAAATAATAGCCTTTTAGAATCTAGATGATTCGAAATGCTTGTAATAATTTCTTTTGCTCTCTGTTTCAGGGTATGGTAGAAAAATGGTTGGTCCAGGTTGAACACCTCATGGTTCAGTCATTGAAAGATATAACTAAAGATTCTCTGACTGCCTATCCTACTATGGACAGATCAGAATGGATAGTTTCCTGGCCTGGTCAGGTATATCATAAACTTGAATATTTCACTATCTTTATGAAATAGTTCTCTTGTAGTGAAGACTCATCACCAGATATTATATGATATTATAAAGGAACGAGTTGGAGTAGCCTAATCACTTTATATTATATCATTAGGCCACACATACTTGAACCCTACTTTGTAGGATTATGTTGATAAAAAATGTTATTCTTTCGCCAATGTCATCTTATACTAAATATTCAAATTCTAGGTTAATAGCTACTACTTCTGTGGGCAACGTGAAATGATATATAAACAAGGCTAATAGTTTTCTACGAATAATAGGAAGAAAAATTAGTAGAAAAGAATTAATTCATCCTAATCATTACTAGTACCGTGTGTACTCCCCCAACTACTTATGATTCTGCTTTCATGCATCATCGTGGATGTTTATTATCAAATTTGCCATAAAAGTTCGAGTATTGTTCTCCCTTTCTTTGATAACGGTTCTCATGAATTGATTATGATTAGCAAAAGCTGGTCTATTACTTCGAGCCTTTTACTGGAGATAGTTGAATAGATATTTACAGGTCTCATATCCGGGCTGTTAGGTGGCCCTTCTAATGGAGAGTTACTAACATCATGTAGGTAGCCAATAATCTGTTTAGCAACACGGAGACGAAAAAAATTTGGCCCAATAAACGAAGGGAAGGAAATTTTTTCTTCAATAAGAATGATTTTCATGTAATATTAGTACCACCAAGTAGTACTTTTGAAGAAATATTGCAGGTTGCAAACAATTCTCGTGGTCCAGAGATACGCTCGCGTCTATCTTTGACGTTTCGCCACGACATTCGTGGCTTTATCAAAAATTTGGATACCATAATTTGGCATAATCCTTATGTGTGCAATATCTAATTGTCGTCATGATCTATGCAGACATATTATTTACCTCAAAAGAAGAGCAGCGTAAGGAGGCCTCGGTAGACCAGCGGTAAGGTGAACCGCCTTATACCGTTTGTAAACCGAGGATTGTGGGTGCGAGTCCCACCTCGCTCTTGGGTGTTGTGTCTGTCCGGAATTTAGTGGTTATATATGATTGAAAATTGTTGGATAATGTACATAGTTTACAAGCCCATTGGCCGTAGGTCTTTGAGTTAAAAAAAAGAGCAGCGTTTTTTCTGCAATTGAAAATTAAATCAGGCCCTGTCTTCTTTTATTTCTTTCGGTTAAATCCCAATTCGATACATTTTTCCGACCTTGTACCTAATTTTTGATTATTCACATCTTCAGTTAAAGGTTGTAATGGTTTCCATGAGTTAGTTTCTTTGTTTCCATTCATTGCCTATATGTCGAGAAGTCAGAGATATGAATATTTCTATAGGTATGGTTTCATAAAATAAAATGATGCTATTGCAATCATAAAAAATATCGGATCGTATCCTATGAGAATATGACTTCCACCTTTACCCGGAGAAGATCTACCTGAAATACTTTTCGTTTTATATTTATGAAAATATTAATTTTGATGACATGTGAGATACTGCATCGAAACAATATATTTTCGCATCACAGCAGTACTTCTTTCTACAAAATTTGTTTCAGAAAACTACTTTATAATCTTGAACAAGTCCATTTGATAACCATTGAGAATTCCAATCAATTTCTTATATGTTTTTCGAGAATTTGGAAAACACAAAAAAAATATTTTGGTAATTAGTTTACAGGCTTTTGCACGCCACAAATTCTGATTTTTTCAATGAGCACACAATCTGGTTTAGTGAGATTAGTTGTGCAATATGGAAAACAAATATTTTCTTGGAAAAACGAGATTCCATTGTATTCTACTCATTATAGCGTGATCCAAACTACGAGAATAATGGCTGATATATTTCTCGGCAGTAGATATTTAATAATTCAAAAGTACTTTGACCAAAAATATTTTGTAATGATCAGAATGAAGAATAATGTACATAGTGTAGTTAACTCGGTTTCGAAAAGCAAAAATTAGAATTTGAAAGTCCGACCTTAAGTAATATCTCATTTAATCGCACTCTGACTGATACTCTGCTCTATTTGTAATTAACATTATATGAGCAAGTGTCGCCTACCTTCCTATTCCGATTTGGCCCCTGACCTTTATTTTATCTCTGGGTTCCCTATGTATAGAAATTTTCTGAAAAGCGTATAATATCACTGTAAAATGACGTACTGGTAAGCCTCAACGTTGTGTGATGAAATTTCAAATTTATATATATATATATATATATATATATATATATATATATATATATATACATATACATATACATATATATATATATATATATATATATATATATATATATATATATATATATATATATATATATATATATATATATATATATATATAAATCTATAGTTAAATTGGACGATGTATCAAGGGTTTACTAATCATCCTTTTTAACTCATTTTTCTTCTGATTAAGACATCTCCATTAGTGGAGGTTGGATACCACAGTAGCAAATTCGTCTCTATCTTCGGCGGTTCTTATGAGCTCTTCACTTCTTAGGCCAGTCCACTGACTTATATTCCTCAGCCATGACAGTTTCTTCCTTCCAAGCCCCGCTTATCGTCGACCTTTCCCTTAACAATAAGTTGTGCATAGCGATATTTGGAGTTTCTCAAAATATGTCCCAAATACGCTGTTTTTCGTACTTTCACAAGTTTAAATAGTTCTCGCTCTATTACCAGTCTGCGTAGAACTTCTTCGTTAGTTGTATGCGATGTCTATGGTATTTTTAGTATTCTACGATATGTCCACATTTCCAAAGCTTCTAGCTTATTGATAATTTATGCTTTGAGTATCCATGTTTCGACTCCATATAAGAGAGTAGACCAAACGTAGCATTTTGGCATCCTCAAACGCAAACTGAGATTGATTCGCGAGTCGCAGAGGAACTTCCTGAGTCGCACAAAGCAGTTTCTGGCTTGTTCTATCCTAGATTTTATTTCTACGTCTGGATCCCACCCACAATCCACCCAGCATCCCAGATACTGAAACCAGTCGACTTGTTCTAGAACTCCCCCGTTTATTTGAATTGGTTGTGAAACATTTTTTGATTTTTTGATGGTCATTACTTTGGTTTTCTTTATGTTTATTTTCATATCAAACATCTCACAAGGTGTGAACATTGTCAAGGAGTCGTTGTAGGCCCATATCTGAGTCTGCGATCAGGACAGTATCGTCAGCGTATCTAATGCTGTTGGTATTCACACCATTAACCTTGATCCCGTCCGAAGTGTCCGCCAAGGCTCTGTCAAATATTAGTTCTGAGTAGAGATTGAACAGCTACGGTGATAAAACACAGCCCTGCCTAACTTCCCTGTGGATCTCGATGTACCACAATGTGGATTCCTCAATCTTTATTCTAGCACTCTGGTTCCAATTCAAGTCCTGTAATAGCGTAGTGTCTTTCTCGTCCAGGCCGATGTCGTGCAAATAATTCATTAATAGGTCGTGTTTCACTCGATCGAATGCTTTCTCGAAATCGATGAAGCAGATGAAGAGGTCTTTCTCTTGGTCATAACATTTTTGTGTTAACACTAGTAAGCTAAACAAGGCCTCTCTCGTACCGATTCCTCTCCCGAATCCAAATTGGTCATCGCCGATGTTCGCTTCGCAGTTGCTGAAAATGCGATTATGAATTATTTTCAGCAGGACTTTGAAGGCATGACTCATCAAACTTATCAGGCGGATATCTCCACAGTTTTTGGGGTTTGTTTTCTTTGGCAGTGGTATGAAAATAGATTCCAACCATTCGCGAGGTAGGTACTTTGCCGGTGTCATAAATACGGTAATACAGAGTGATAAACAAATCAGTGTTCTCTTCGCTAATTCGTTTCAGAATTTCAGTGTAGATTTCATCTGGCCCTGAGCTTTCTCTTGCTTCGAGTTGTTTTATCGCATACTCTACCTCTGATTTTAAAAAATTGGTCCATGGAATTTTCCCAACTTTCCTATTTTCCCTCCATGGAATCTATCTAATTCCCATCTGAACTAAGCATGTTGTGGGTTGAGAATTTCCTATTCGCCGATATAAATTCTTTCACCTTCGTATGCAGATGGAAAAATTCTTGCCGCCGCTGCAGGTTCTCGATTTAGAGCATTTTTCTGCTATTCAGCTTTCTTTAGCGTATTTTATTTTAGTACGGATGGTTCTATTAAGAAATTTGTAACGGTTTGCGTTGTTTGCAATTTTGGCCTCTATTCGCGCGTCATTAAACTCAAGATTTCCTTCGTCATCCAGTCTTGCTTGCTTCTTCTTGGTGTTGACTTCATATTTCTTTCGGTGGTCTTGTTCAAGATGTCCTTTATGGTTTTCCACATGATGTCTACATTAGTGGAAGAAACAGGGTCGCGAGACACATTTGCAAGGAGCTCATTTAGTTCTTCACTCACCGATTGTTTTATGATGGCATCTCTCAAAATTTCAATATCTGGTCTTCTTAAAGGTTTTGATCTTTTCATGATTTTCCATTTCGGTCGTACTGTAGCAACAACAGGATGATATTCCGAGCCAATATCGGCTCCTGGGTAGGTCTTGAATAAACGAGTTATGATGTCGCTTGTTGAGCATTATGAAGTCGATCTGCTTTCGGACTATTCTGACAGTCGTATGCTGTGGTTATTTGCATGTATGAAGTCTGCGAGGGTGACGTTTGAACCAAGTGCTTGTTACTGCCAAATTGTGTTGTTGGCAGAATTCAATGAGTCTTTCATCTCTGTCGTTTCTATCACCCAGCCCAAACTCCCCAATCAGGTTCGACACTCGCCGTCGGCCCAATTTAGGTAAGGTCTTGTTTCTTAGTCACTTTTAATATTTCTTCCAACTCTGTGTACGAAGCCTCAAGTTCAGCCACGAGCTTATCGGCTGTGGGAGCATAGGTCTATATGATTTTCATATTCATTGGCTTCCCCGATAATAGGATTAGCAGGTTTCTGTCAGATATTGGCAGGAAATTCGTAACAGCACGGCGAAATTCCTCGTCCAAAATCACCCTAGGTCCATTGCAGTGGTTATGGTCGTTATTGCCTGAGTAATACAGTGTTCTATTCATAGTTTTAGTCGTTCCCGATCCTGGCCATCTAACTTCGCTCAAACCCAATATTATGACGCCCAAGCAATCCATCTCATGAACTGCGTTTGCAAGTTTCCCTGCTTCGAAGATAGTGCTTACGTTCCATGTATCAATTTTAAATTCTGTCTGTAAGGTTCTCAAAGTTACCAACCCGGGGATTCTTTGCACCCCTTGGACATTTAAGCCCTGACGGGGACTAGGGACCAATTTAACTCATAAGTCATATAAATACTGATATACGAATAATGACGACTAATATACATATAATATATAAGTATTGTAATCACTTTCACTGAAATGAAATCAATGAATGTGAGATAAAGGATAAATCATTCATTAAAAGTAAGTACGTATTTTTTAATGAAATTTTTTTTTTTGGATGTTTAGATAGTCCAATGTGTTAATTCTATTCAGTGGACATCTGATGTAACCGAATCTATAGAAAACAAACGCTTGAATATCCAAATCGAAAGATGCACTGAACAAATTGAGCAAAGTGTCAAAATGGTACAAGGAAAACTTGACGAAGGAAGTAGAATCACCGTGGAAGCTTTGATCGTTATAGACGTCCATGGTAATTATCATTCTTCTTATTCATCATTACATATGTAGTCACAGTGGCGTAGATAGCTTTTCGCGATGGGGGGGGGGATATGACTTAGTGCAAAATTTCATAAGTGTTTCATCTAAGGTTCTATTTTTGTTGATAAAAATAATCTTTCATGTAGATACTACAAAATAAGCGGAAAAGTTGAATTAAATTGCAAAAAACTCAAATTATTTGAATTGGAAAAATTTAGGTAATTATAGATCAGTGAAAAATTGAATTATATTTAATTGAATATATACATCATTGAAAATATTCTTGGGAAAATCAGAGCAGAAAATTTAGTTTTCGGCGTTTTTTGACAATCTATTTATGACTTCGTCAGCTGTGATTCCATTGTCACGATGAATTGCCAGAGCAGCCAAACATTTCAATAACAAAAAATTGGACAAACATGAGTTTTTAATTTGCAATGAATTTTATATATTCAGAAGGGTCATTACAAGTCCATTTCTTTTATCGTGCTCCTTTGAATCGATACCGGCAACGTAGCTAATATTCTGAGCAACATGATATTCGAAAAAAAAATTCTAGGCAATCATCCAGCTCTCTTATTGAATTTTTAGGCTTAAGATCGCTTCTATGAATTAAATTTTTTTTCCACACTTTCAACTAACGAGAACAACAGGTGTGGCAGTAAGAAATTTTTGATGAAACTCGTCAGTTTTGATGAATTTATCAGCTGCTTTGTCAATTACGTATAAATCATGCTTGAAAAACACCGAAAAATATGAGCAAAACATGTCACTCGATTCGGAGTGGCATGTAGATATTTTTTGAGAAAAATAAAAATTCTGTCGCGAAAATTGTGAAAGTTATAAACAATATCCTGAAAAAAGGGGATTTGAGTTTTTGGCAATATGTCAAACATTAATCGAGATTTTTGAAATCTGAAGAAAGATTCGAAAAGAAGAGGAAATTTTCCAAAAGAGAGACTCAACTTCCAGAACTGTAGGATCAATATTTTCTCAGAGAGATAAAAATACGGACGAAGACGGGTTATTTGATTTGGACAAGTCACGAGCATTAAGGACACTTCAACAATAAACATTATTCAACCATAATAAATATGAAAATTAAGGAATGAAAAAATTCAGACAGTTACTAAATCGGTGAATGAGCAGTAATCTGGCGATAATAGCGATTTTTCAAATAGTTATGCAATACTTAATTAACAATTTTTTAGTACTAGAACATGAAAATTGTGAGTTTGACAACTGTTCACTATAGATCTGAGATGTTTTCATTCTTGGAGCTATTATTATAAGGCTTCAGAGTAAATCCCCGTTGAAAAAAAAAACAATTTCAATTTTTCAGTTGTTTATTAACAATCTACGTAGTTTTGCAACATCAAAATGAATTATTTTTATAATTTCAATGATCCGTTTTTTATTATCGGAAGCTACAAGGAAATGGTTTTTTTTAATATTCATCTCCTATTGTTTAACAAATTGTTATAAACGAATGGGTTGTTCATAACAGAATTGAGAAAAAAAGTTATGTTTGATTAAAGTGTTCAATTTTGCAACTAAGTAAATTGTTAGTAAAAAACTAAAAAATTAAATTTTTTTTAACGGTGATCTATTCTGTAGTCTTTCGAAACTAGCTCCAAGAAAGAAACAAATATCAGATCTATAGTTTAACAGTTCTCACACTTGCAATGTTCTTGTTCAAGCAGCAAAAAACTATTGCATCACTGATTGAAAAATCGCGATAAAAATGTGTTGTGGCTGAATTATTGTTCAGTTACCTATCCAGTAAGAACCTGAAATTTTTTATTCTTTAATTTAATATTTAATATACCTACTTAGTTAAATCATATTTATTGTTAAAGAGTCCGAAATGGGCGTTACTTTCGCAAACCTGTTTTCGGCAGTATATTCACCCCTCTGAGAAAACTATAAATATTAATCCTACAGTTCTGGGACACTTTCTTTTGAAAAATATCCTCCTCTTTTTGTATCTTTATTTAGATATCAAAAATATCAATTAGTTTTTGAGATAATTTTTTCTTTGAGTAAATTGATTATAACTTTTACAAAATTCAACGGAGCTTAACTTTTTTCAAAAAATATCTACATGCTCTTCCGAATCGAATGACACCTTGTTCATATTCTTCCGAGACTCATGAAAAAAGTTGAACAAAAAAGCACTTGTTCACTAGACTATATTCTCATGATTAGTAAATCTTTCTCCAAGATCCATGATGTATAAGTCCAGAAATAGATTGGCCATCACAAGAAAACTTTTACTAACTCGACAAGTTTTATTAACTTGAAAATATTATGGAGTAATTAAATTGACAATTAAAGCCGAATTTAGTCATATTTTGATACCTACTCTACCTCAAAAAATATTCGAGATATTGAATATTGATTGAAAATCTTCTAAAAGCAGAGTCACGTTCCTCGAATGTAAACAGGAATTTAATCGGTCACTAGGACCAAAAAACGTATGTCAAATGGAAAATTTTATTTACGAAGGAAGAAGTCAACCAAAACCTCCTCGTACTTTTTCTCTTTCTAAATTTTATACTATCTATACTATTGAACGAAATTTCTCGTGCTTTAGATATAATACTATACTATTAAACAAAAGCTCGAGCAGTTTTGTTTGAGAGTAAGGAACTACAGTATACAATTTAGAAAGAGAAGAAGTGCGAGGAGATTTTGGTTGACTTCTTCCTTTCGAAATAAAAATTTTCCATTAGAGCCACTTGAACTTTTTTAAACACGTTTTTTACCCATAGTGACCGATTAAACTACTAATTAAATATTGAATAAAATATGCTCAAAACTACTAGTTACTTTACCCAAAATTAGAAAAACGATTCCATTTCTTGATTTACTATTATGTTATTTACTATTATGTTATTTACTATTATGTTATTTACGATTATGTTAAGATTATGAATAGATTTTTACTTTGCATGTGCTCAATCTGTCCATAATTATAGCGAGCGACCATTTAATGGCTCCTGATTGGTCGGCCTGTTCGAAGCGCGGAAATTATACAATACTCAATTGCACAGCCGTCACGAAAACATATCTAGATGAATTTTATATAATTGCACATACATAATATCAAAAAAATGCTTAGTAAATTTCATTTACCTATACTTAAATACGTAGATACGAAGACTTTGATTCAATTCTACTATAATTCTTGTAATTTTTTTTGGGCTCATGGGGGGGGATTGATCCCCTTGATCCCCCCCCTATCTACGCCACTGTGTGGTCATGTATATAAATATGAATATATTAATATATATATATATATATATATATATATATATATATATATATATAAATATCTTATATTGTATAAATACAATATATCTATAAAGCGACATTTGTTTCGATAACATATTTCGTACCTTGAGACTAGAAATAGTCTCAACTAGTCAAGTAGTCCAAAATCACAACATTTTAGGAGAAAAATTTTTCTATTCACGACAGCTGTTATTGAAAATTATAAGGAAATTTCACCATAGTTCTATTTGAAATCAATTTTGTTGCCCGGGTCAATTTATGAAAATCTCTCTAAACCCTTTTTATAAAGAAAAACAGACATTGAATAGTTTTCATGAAAACATTTGGATATAGAATAGTTCTGCATATCACAATCATCGTTGGCATAGAACATGGAACATTTTAACTTGTCAAATCACTCTGTTCGAAATAAATTGTTAAAGTTAATTTTATCAATATTCATACATTTTCAATTCATAAAAATAGTAAATATGAAAGTTACTCATCCTCTTCGCGTTCTTGTACACGCTTTTGACATAAAAACTGGAGGTGGCTCCATTTTTTCTTGGCAAGAGGTATCAAACTGCCATACAGTTTTTTCAAATTGTAGGCTCCAACTCCTACAGAAATAAGTTATCTTTCTCTTTTGGTGACATGAACTCTCCTGAATGGAATGTCATACTTGTAATTTGTTTATGTTATGTTTGTACAACTTTAATTGTCTCGTTTCCAATTTATTGCGGTGCTCTGTTGTAGATCTTTCGAATTCATAATAATCTCTTGATCTATAACTTTATGAGGTTTCTTTCTCTTTGCAGAATCACCCTCACTTTGTGTGTGCCTCTTGCTAAATAGGTTTGTTTGATAATAATTTTGTATTTCTGGATTAAATAGTTATAAAGGGATGAATTTATTTCTGTTCTATCCAGTGCAGTTATCAGAGAAAAGGAAAAAAGTTTTCACACCCTTCAGAACTCGGTCTTCAATGAAAAGTTCCAAACAACTACCAATTTCTGAAGATAGCCCAACACATTCATACCACATAAAATAAGAAGCATCTTTTGAGGCCGAGTCGAAAATCGAGAAGTTATATGTCGACAATTTCAACTTGTAGTAACAACTTGTAATACTTGTTGGAGATCAAAAACAGCAGAACACAGAGTTCCATCTATTTTAGCTTTTTCCTTATCCATATTTTTAAGATCTCTCGCCAAATTCGGTTTCCAAGATCAATTTCTCTTATTGGGAACTGATTTTATACTTGTGACGTATCACATAAATCATTTTTTGGGCAAAAAAATATGTGTTAAGTTCTGTACTAAATATTGTTCTTTAGGTTAGGCTATACATTTTGGACAGATTAAGAGTTTCTGATAAGTAGATACGACTAGTTTTCTTTCTGCAATAATGACTTTCATAAGTTTCAAACATATTAAAATGATCGCGTACAGACTGTTTCACGGACTCATCAAGCAATGCATTTTTGCAGACTTTTCCTCTACGATCTTCCTTAATAACTCTTGTGGCACCAATTTCATTGGAAGAAGTTCTTACTGTTTGGCTACTTATACTAAGGGTATTCAGAAAGAATAACTGACATACTCGTTTTACATTTCCATTTTCGTTTGGTAGGTAATGAGAAAAAGTCAATTTACTTCTACTGTCTCCAACTTCTTCAACTTCGTGATTATTGATTCTTTTCCGGTTTCTTGCTTTCTCATCACATTTTGTATTTTCCATTATGTAATCCCGTCGCTCTGCTGTATTTAGTGCAGATTATTTTAGGGATGATTTTTAGCTCTCCGTGTGTGTGGTTGATAATCTTCGATCCTAACATTAAGTGGTCTCTTTGTTTCGCTGATATATGCATCTCCACATTCACATGATACAAGGTAGGTTATACAATTATGTTATTCGGGGGTCCATCAGATTTAGTTTTGGCCAGTTTGCATTTCAGGGTGTTGTCCGATTCGAATATTGTTTTGATGTTATATTGTTGAGAAATTTATGAGCCGATTCAGAGTGTCGATGTGACTTGCGATAAATTTTACGCAATATTGAATGATATATTTTTGCAGACTGTGCCTTATACAATTAAAAGAAAAAGACGTTTTCCCTCCTGGTTTAATTCGACTATAACTGACAACATATTGAAAAAAGAAACTTCACTGAGTAACTTCAGGAAGTATGGCAGTGAATTATATTTGACAAGATACAAAAGTTTGAGAAAAGTCATTAAACATGATATTGACTTGGCTTATAAAAACTTCATTCAGAGCTCGGAAAATAAAATCGTACAGGATCCCTCTTCTGTTTGGTCTTTTATCAATGAGAAGAAAGGTATCTCTAGAATCCCAGGTTAGATGAGGGATGGCGTGGTAACATATGATAAACCTGTATCTATCGCGAACGCCTTTGCTGAGTATTTCAGTTCGGTATATGATCCTGTTGTGAATCGTGATGCATGTTATGTGAATGATTCTGGCGATCAGGATGCAATATGTATTAATTTGATAACACGAAGTCAGATTATTGTTGCTGCCAAGAAACTCTCTAATAAGCTCACGTCTGGTCCTGATGAAATACCAAGTTTTATTGTGAGGGATTGTATTTATGCACTTTCTGGTCTATTAACTCATATATTTAACCTTATCATAAGCAAAGCCACATTTCCTACAATTTGGAAATTGGCGAAGATCATACCTGTTTTGAAAAAAGGAGATCCTTCTATTGTGAATAACTATAGACCAATTTCTATTTTATCCAATTTTTCTAAGGTTTTTGAAATTGTTATATATAATGTTATTTATCCATCCGTCAGGAACCATATCAAGATTGAGCAGCATGGATTCATGTCAAAGAGATCATGTACAAGCAATTTAGTAATATTTTCTCAATATGTATTCGAGGTACTCGACTGCGCTGGTCAGGTCGATGTGATTTACACAGACTTTCAGAAGGCCTTTGACAAGATTGATCATGAGCTCCTCTTATTGAAATTGCGCAACAAATTTGGTTTTTCCGATTGACTTGTTAAACTGTTTCATTCTTACCTGATTGACCGTCGTCAGTTTGTGCGGTTGGAGGGTATAAGGTCGTCTGAGTTTATACCCACCTCTGGGATACCTCAGGGATCGAATCTTGGGCCACTGTTATTTATTCTGTTTGTGAATGATTTAATGGATAATATTGAATCACCACATTTGATGTTTGCGGGCGATTTGAAGCGATACTATCAGATTCGTGCACCTGACGACTGTGCCCGACTTCAGCTCGCATTAGATTATGTTGTCGGTTGGTGTGAAGATAATTTTTTGAGTTTGAATGTGTCAAAGTGTAATGTTGTGACTTTCACTAGGAAAGTGGATATATTGAGGTCTTATTATTCCGTCGGTGGTCGGGTACTTTCTCGTCTCGATAGGGTGAGATATCTTGGTGTGATATTTGATGAGAAATTCTCCTTTATTCCACACGTCTCCCAGCTTGTTTCATCTGCCTCGAGAACGTATGGTTTCATTGTTCGCAATGGCTAGTATTTCAAGAACTCTTCAACTTTTATAAGTCTTTTTCATTCTCTTATACGTAGCAAGTTGGAATATGGAGGCATGATTTGGCATCCTATTTATTTTTGTCATCAATACCATCTTGAGGCTGTTCAGAGAAGGTTCTTGAAGTTCTTGGTTTGGAGGGAGGACAAAGCTCATCCACCGAGAGGAGTTAGTCATGAAGCATTGTTGAGTCGATTCAATGTGGTTTCATTGCAGGGTAGGAGAGAAATATTATGTCTCAAATTTTTAAATAAATTACTGCACAACAGTATTGACTGCCCTTCACTCTTGTCTGCTCTGAGATTTCGTGTTCCGAGGCAAGCTTCCTGTAATATGGAACTATTCCACGTAGAGACTCCAAGGACGAACTTGTTAATGCAATCTCCCATTTGGTACATGGGGCATACATTCAATTCAGTTGCGAGTGAATGTGACGTTCAATTTGATTCACTTGCAGCTATTGTTAGGAGTTATGTACTTAAGTTGAATTTGAATCTGATTGAATTGAATTGAATTGAGTTAAGCTAAGTAGTGTTTCCGTTACATTTTGAATTATTTAATTATTATATTTTTTACTATGTAATTTTCTTTTCTCTTGTTATTGTTCTTGCTACTGATTTAAATAATGAATAAGCTTATTTTTTGTATTCGGTTTAGTTTCAGCTTTCGGGATACTGGTTGATATTACTTTTGCATTAATTTTGTTTTGTTTCATTTTGTTCATATTTGTTTTTTCTTTTTGTCTCTGGCGCTGTGGTTTGATTTCTTTTCTATTTAGCTATACTTTAATTATTTTCTGTAATTGGATTTTATACCTGTTGGAAATAAAGAACCTATTATTATTATTATTATTAAAATTTGTCTTATCTTCTAGTCTATCATCTTCACGTAAGGTGAAGATGATTATCTGGCATTTCGGATTCCTTTCTGGTGTGCTTAAATTCTGTTGACATTCTATGATTGTCCTCTCTTCGAGTTTTTCGTTGTAGTCAGCTTGCATGAGGCTCCTTCTGATATTCGCTATTTCTTGAACCATTCACATGTAAAGGTTCGAAGACGACTACCTATGCGGCTGAGATATTATATAGACACATTCATCAAAAAGGAACTTCTGTGGAATAAGACAATTTCTTCCAATATATTAAAAGATTTCATTCAATTCGCGATGAAGAAGAGAAAGTATTGCATTCTACTATTCTTACAAATTCTAGTTTTACTCAACCACAATTACATTAGTCTACAGGAAATAAAATTATACATACCAGTGTCTCAACTACACTTCTAATCATTCAATGAACACGACAAAAGGAATAATTAGGGCCCTATTCAGGAGAGCGAACTATCTCCAACCCTTTTGTAGTGACACTTATATGGTTGCTCTTTGCAGGGCAATAAGACAATTCTAGTTATATTTATTATATTATTCTTAGCTCCATTGAAATTGTTGATAACAGCCTGCAGTTTTGTTCGGAGAACTGTGTTTTCTTGTGAATAAATTCGTCCATCAAAATGTGTCGGCAATTTCGGCCTACTTCACTTAGATAAATTTTTTGTATTGATATTCGATTAAACATCTTTTTGATACCAATCGGCGTTAAACAATTTATACTCATCTTTGAGAGAATCTTAAAGTTATGTCTTCTCCATAGCTCGTGATATTGTTAAGGAATTGGCAGAAAGAAATATACAGTCTACTGCAGATTTTACCTGGATATCACAACTGCGGTATTATTGGAGGGAAATGATTGTCGGTGTTTGCATGATAACAACAGAAGTGTTATACGGGTTCGAGTACCTTGGTAATTTTGGAAGACTGGTAGTTACTCCTTTGACGGATAGATGTTACAGGTAAGTACCTACTATGCTTTTCGCGATTAATTATATTAATATTATTTTGACCATTGGACTGCTTCCTATGTCCTATGAGATTTCATGTTCAAAGAAAATGTGACAGACATAAATGACTGTATTCCATTCCAACAAACGCCTCAGCATGGAATACACATATTACATAATTTTATTTGAATACACTTTCAAAAAATCAGCGTTTTGCACTTAAATTTTCAAGCTAAAAAATCGTTTACGGTCAAATGCTCAATTGAATAATAACTTGGCGATTTCCAAATTTTTTGATGAATTATGAAAATGACAATATTCCTTACTATATATGATCGCTTCAATGCTTTGTAACCAGTGGAAATTTTGTCGATGTATCATAACAATTCAAAATTTGATTTTTTTGAAATATGGTGTATTGACGAAAGTTATATTAAGTAACAAATGAACTGATAAATATCCATCAACAATGATCTTGTTGGTATATTTCAGAAAACTTCCAGTGAATCTGGCCTTAATGAAGTACCTTATATGGGCTTCGATTAAATCTCTTTGTGAGTCATCTAAAGTTTTTATCTCTTTGTGAATTCATGTAAATGTAAGATATCTGATATAGTCTTTCCAGTCTAAGTTGGCGCGTACGTCACAGTCATGCGCAAATAACGACGCAAGGCTGCCTACCCAAATAAATAAATTTCGAAATGGTCAAAACTCATATCTGTCGTAAGTAATTTTCTGAAAAAGTAGTTATATGGTGATAGTGACCGGATCGTATGTATCTCTCAAGAAAAACTAACATTCAGAGTAATGAAAATAAGTTGAATGTTTGTTAAGTTGTCATTTAATTGAAAACTTTGCAATGCTGTCGGACCCTCTCAACCAACGCGCCGGTAATCGGCATTTCACGTTTGACAGTCGCCAAGTAACCTAGAAGATTTTGTAATTAAGTTTGATTTATCGATCGATGAATATGGATTCAATATAGATAGACACTTCTGGTAGGGAATAATGGCCAATTTGAATTTACCGCTAAAAATCCCCGCCATGTCAAACATGCAAGATATCTAATTTTGTTGAGAATTCGGTTAGCTATTTAGATTTAAGATTATTTATTACGTCTGGCAACATTGTACACGATCGACGTCATATACAATTTGTGAAGTACACGCCAACGGTCGCTGGACAGACTATAGTATTATTAACTTAGAAACGTGATTGGGTTCTTTACACAATTGAAAAAAATTCTTCGGTCGGAAGACCCGTCAGGAACGAAGTTCCTTGCTTATTCTTTCGTACTATTAATTGTTTTTCGATTTTTTTCTTTTCGGTACTCTTTTTGATGCTGAGTATATTATTTTACTATTGTCCCTCTGTAATATATGTGAATATTAATTAGTATTGTAGTACCTACAATAAACATCTGTAAATAATAAATACTTGTATCAAGTTATACAATTTTATTGACTTGATTTTCTAAGCTTATATTACATATATCTACTTTTAGCAGTTTCCATTTTCAAAATCTCCGTTAGGTACAGAATTGCAATAATGAGACTATAATTATAACTCACGTATGATTGAAAATCGAAATAATAGTATATTATTCAACGAGCGGTAATGTAATGTAATGTAATGCCATCGAGTGCTGTAATTCTTCAATTGAGTTATGACCATTACCGCAAGTTGAATACTATACTTTATCTACGACTATAACTATAAATACTAAGATAAATACTAAGATATGTACAAATTCACAATAATTAGGTAGTATTAACTTAATTTGAAAACGTCAGAATTATTCAAGTGACATTAGCAGATGAGTGACTGTCGATATTACTTGGATCTTAGTAGACTATATAGTGAGTTATAGCAGTGAGTTATTATTACTCACGCTGTTTGGTAATAGATAATATTAATTGTTAAAACGCAGTTGAATAATGAATATATTATTCAATAGGAGTAGATAAATATATAAATTTTTCTTGTTGATATATTGATCATAGATGTGTTGGAAAAGCTTTATGAAATTCACTTTATTTAAAAAATTATCGAATTCGTAATGTTGAGAAAGCCGAAATAGAGAATGACAAGTTTTATGCGTTTCAAGCATTTCATTTTTTTTTGTGGAAAGTTTGAAATCTTACCATCTCGTCAAATCCATAAATAATGTTTCAATATTTTCTTTTATCGTGCCGATAACCATCTATTGCTGTGCTCTGAGGAGCCCCATTAAATTTTAATCGTTACGATAGGATTTCAGTCAATTATAGCATCAAATAACTTCTTTCCAAAAATTATTCAAGTGACTACTTGATGAGAGCACACTTTCCAAATTAATTGAACTAGTTCACTCCGAAGTAAAACTTTTACAAAATGCTATAGTTGAAACTGATTCATTCAAGAACTCATTCAAGTGATATTTCATACGTTATATGCTTTGAGATATGTAATTTTTTTTTTAGAATTTTCTTTTTTTATAACATTTTAATTTGAATAAAGTTGACACGTTTCTTATGAGATAACCATATTTTGTACTATTGTGTTAGTCTTGATTATCTCAACTGCATTTATAGTCTAGTCAACAAGTGCTTTTCTGTTTAACATTTTTTCAGCTGTCTTGGAAAAATGAGCAAGGTGTCATTCGATTTAGCAAAGCACGTAGATGTTGTTGCCACTCTGCCTTTTTATATGCCCAAGCTAACTGAGAGAGAGAGAGATTATATATATATTTGTTCTAGTCAGTTTTCAGGAATAATAACAAGAATATTATACAGTGTGACCCATTTTTAATGGAAACACCCCTGTAAAATTTGAAGCTGTCAACCGATTGCAACCATACTTTTTTTGAAATGTCAAGTACTAAAAGGTCTACCTTGGGACAAAATAAGAAATGTTTAATCAAATTTTCAGGGCATACTATGATATTTTTAATTAGTCGAAATTAGGTATTTTTATAAGCGATTTTTTATTGATATCTAGATAGGTATGACCAAAATTTCATAATAAAATATTCATTCATAACAAAGTTATGAGAACTCAAAATTTGAAAACTCACACTTAACAGTCATGAATAAACACTCAATATCAACAGATAATATTTTTTTTCATGATTTCAAGAATAAAGTGCCATCAGATAAATACTCTACAAACCTCTCCAGCACTTCTGAAGTCATCTCTCGAAAGGCGTATAATTTCAATTTTCTCTCTTACGCTCAATCATTTGCATGGCAACTAAGATTTAAATTGAAAAATCTATTAGGTCTTAGTTTTAGTTGATTTGCGTGAAAACTTGAATGTAATTCCGTTATTTTCCGTGGAAATATTTACGCTATTTTATTGTTGAAATCATAAAAAAAATATTTCCATGGCTATCTGTTGATATTGGGTGTTTTTTTTTGTGATTGTTAACTGTGAATTTTCGAATTTTGAGTTCTCATAACATTGTTATGAATGAATATTTTTTTATGATATTTTGGTCATACCTATTAAGGGGCACGCAGAATCCAGTGGCGTGGTAATCTTTTCAATAAAAAAATCGCTAATAAGAAAAACCGAATTTCGACTAAGAAAAAATATCGTAGTATGCCCTGAAAATTGGATTAAACATTTCTCATTTTGTCCCAAGGTAGACCTTTTAGTACTTGACATTTCAAAAAAACATGGTTGCAATCGGTTCACAACTTCAAATTTCACAGGGGTGTTTCCATTAAAAATGGGTCATACTGTATGAAGGAATTTACTACTTTCTATGCATTTACAAAGTTGACTTATCTTATTATTTTATAATCTTGGTGGATTGTATTCACTGTTGTTTGCCTATTCTTGTCCCCCACGATTGGAAGTTTTGTCCACTGTTGCTTTTTGGTTCTAGCTGAGGTTCTTTTGAAGCTCCAGTTAAAGTTTCTCTAGCTTCAGTTAAAGTTTCTTTAGCTCCACCCAAAGTGAATTCTAGCTCCAGCCAAAGTGACTAAAATAATTCAGGGCAAATCAACATACAATTTCAAGCTCAAAATCTTCCAAGAGTCTCTGTTGGATATCGAGGGCCAATTCAAATTAACATTTATACTGATCTCAAGCAAAGATGCTAAGAAAGACAGTATATGTTCCAACAATAAACTGAACATAAGATATGACCACGTGAAATTTGCCATGGTTAGCCTACAAAAATCTTGTGTCAAATTGAAAGAGTAAAATTAGCAAATAGATTGAAACATTTTAAATTGGGAAATGTAGGATGATTATTTCAATATTAAAAGATAAATAATTTAATATAGATAAGTGAAAAAAATGTGAAATGGCGGAATATAAAAAAAATTAACTCAGATTTTCAAGATAATGCATTTATACGAAACAATTAGATTTCTTCTCATAGCTTACCGTCAATCAGACATCACAGATAATTAATAATTTATATCTATTGATCACTCGCTCAATACTTATGGAATATAATTTGAAAGGAAGTGAGGATGTTGTTTCCTCAACAGGTACTTGCTAAAAGAGGAAGATGTTTCACGTGTCATTCAACGCTACCGTTATTCTCTTCGTACGCAAGTCATTCGCAACTGGACGAGTCTATTATTAAAAGGTGAAAGAGTAAGGTAACATTTAATAGCGTGAATCACGGTATTTCGATCTAGAATTCAGTGGCGGCGGTTAAGCGGAGAATTTACACGTTACAATGTTTTTTGAAAAAAATTTGTTCCGCTCCCGAAAATTGTAAAACTTTCACTGAATTCACTGAAAGAAAAAAGAGAGGCTTGCTTCTTTGCAAATATCTCAAAAACTTATTGAGGTTTCTGATATTCAACATGAGATTGGAAAAAAAACAGGGAATTTCTTGAAAGGAAGTTCTCACTCCCAAAACTATAGGTTCAATATTTATAATTTTTCCCGAGGGATGAAAATACGGATGAAAACGGATATGGCCTGCGCAAGTCAAAATCGTTTGGGACACTTATAAAAACTATTCAAGCATATTAAATATGAAAATTAGGGAATTGAAAAATTCAGGCACTTACTGGATAGGTAAATGAACAAAAATTTTATGGTGATTTTTGTATTAGTTACGACTTAGTTAACCAATAAATTTTTGCTGTTTGAACACGAACATTGCAAGTGTGATATGTGTAAAACTATAGATCTGAGATTTTTTTCTTTCTTGGAGTGAATTTTGAAAGGCTTCACAATAGATCTCTGTTCAAAAAATTTAAAAAATTTCAATTTTTGGTTTTTTACTAACCATTTACGTAGTTGCAAAATTGAAAACTTTAATTAATCATTCGAAGACATTTTCAATTCCCAACAACGCATTTGTGAATAACAATCAAAAGTAGGGTTTGAAAAGAAAAAAAACATTTCCAGGAAACTTTCGATGATGCAAAATAAAAATTTTCAAATTTTTTGAACAGTAATCTATTCTGGAGTCTCTTAAAAATAGCTTCAAGAAAGAAACAAGATATCAAATCTATGGTTGAATAGTTATCACCCTTGCAGTTTTCATGTTCAAGCATCAAAAAATTATTGATCAATTATTGCATAACTAATTGAAAATTCGCGATAAGAGTTTTTGCCGGAATATTATTGTTTATTCACTTATCGAGTAAGTGTTTGACTCTTTTCATTTCTTAATTTTCATATTTCATATGGTGAAATAATGTTTATTGTTGAGGTGTCCAAAATGGGAGTGACTTACGCAAGCCAGATTGCCCTATTTCGGCAGTATTTTTACCCTCTGATGAAATTATAAGTACTGTTCATACAGTTCCAAGAGGTAAGACTTTTCTCAGGATATTTCCTCCTTCTTTTGAATCTTTTTCCAGATATCAAAAATCAAACAATGGACTAAATGAAGAAAATATAAAATATACAATAAAAATTAACACGAAACTATTTTCATACTAACTTATTTTAAACAAATAACGAAAAAAATGATCTATTGAAACACATCGAACACGAAACTAATTTGAATATCCCTTGACGAAAAACACCAAATGCCTTTGAAACTGTGAATTTCTATTGCAAACCTGACATTCTCCTCATCCCATTTCACTGGGGTGAGGAAGTTCAATATCAGAACATGAAGTCATATGACACGCATCGATCACGCGGTCAGTTAGCCCAAGCGTCAGGCTTTTTTTTCCGCGATCTTCTACAAAATTGATTTGACTGATGAAACATGTTCAGGGATGTGCCCTGAATACTGATCCACGTTGGCGTCATGCGGTGGTGGTCGCGCCATCTTGGAAAACACGTTTTATCAAATATCTCGTGAACTGTGCATCGTACGACAAAAATAGTTGAAATCGTTTTCGTAAATAATAACATTTTATACAACTTTTATCAATAATTTTTTTCTGTACAATGCATAGATTTTTATATATAGCGCTCTAAACTTTTTCAAATTTGTTAATTGCTAAATATATAGTTAACAGTTGATGATACATGAATAATGAAATGAACAAATTTGTAGAGCATAAAATTTACCATAAATTCTATCTGAATTTTTTTTCTGTGAAATGTATATTTTAAGAGCTATAGCTTGATAAAACTTGCACCTCGTAAATTATCATACGAAATGTTACTACGAGCAAAAACATTTCGTATCGCATAAAATGGCATAAGGTGTTTTTTTGAAAATTATCTCATTTTATATTATACTATTTATAATATGAGTTTATTTATAATTTTTTTTATAAAATAGGGGAAATGCATTTTGCACGGAATGGCGGAATCCTGGATCCGTGATAAGATTGATTGAGTTGAATAATAATAATAATAATAATGATGAGAAGGAAAAGGTGGAGAACGGGATAACAGAGTTAAATTGATGCAAATTAATTTTTTGAATAAAAAACTAAAACATTTATTTCTATAAAAAAAAGTGGCACATTCTATGAAGCAAGTCTCATTTGTTTCGATGATGAAGGAAGACACTCATCGCCTTGCAGATCTCCGTCTTCTGCCTCCGTTATAATAAGTGAAGGAGATGGATCGAAATTTGAGTCTTCACCAATTTCGTCTTCGATGGCATCCACTGCATCAGGCACATTGTCCCATGTTTATCCACTACAATAAGAACAAATAATTGAACATTTCAATCCAGCTTTTCGGCATCCACAGGCAGCCCCGCAATATTTGGTGCATGTTCAAGAAATTATTTGTACTAAATTTGACGGTGCGGGACCCATAGTCGTTCAAACTGGTTCAAGTCCGGTTGAAGTCCGCTTCCAACCCCATTTTTCCGGTTCATGGTAAAATGCAAGACAAGTTTGAAGCTGCTGAAAGACTCTGAAGGAATGGTAACGTGCCGTATCTCGGGTTGGAGGTAGAAGTGATAGATTAAGCTTCGCCTTACCTGCCAATTTTCCGAAGCATTTGTATTGAAGAGAGTTAATAGATGCTTCAGATTCGTCACCTCCATACAGGGCAATAAAAAAACGTTCTCCAGCATTAGCAGTTATGTTTGGATCAACGTTCTTGTCGGTGAACCACTCCACAGCCTTCAATAGAGAATCGTTGCAAAGTTGAAAGAATTTTGGTTTTCCCTATTTTATATACACAACGCACAATTTTTCACTCCAAGCTGTAGTACAGAATACAGAACTGACGCAGCTACAAAAATTTCAATGCGGGGAAGCCGAGTGCGAACCCTCTGTCAATATACAGCATTATAATCTAGTGGCTATTCTGCGTCGACTCGGCATTTACAGCGTTATAGCTCTTAAACTATACATTTTACGGAAAAAAATTCAGATAGAATTCATAGTCAATTTTGTGCTCAACAAATTTGGTTTCAACCACTTTTCATGTATTATCAACTGTTAACTATATAAAGGGTGTTTTTTTTAGAGGTTTGTTTTTTGACTTGGCAACACCGCTTCTAGTAAATGTCAATTTGAGCGATGACAGGTGGTGTTTGCTCAGAATTGTTTGCCATTTCACCATGAATAGACTCACGCCGGAACAACGCTTGCAAATTGTGCAAATTTATTACGAAAATCGTGGTTCAGTTCGCGAAACTTACCGTGCACTACGACCATTTTACGGTCGACATAATCGTCCATCCGAGCAAGTAATCCGAATAACCATGCATCGTTTTCGCACCACGCACACTCTACTAGACAATGTTCATCCGCAGAGACGTCGTACAGTGCGCACCGAGGAAGTTGTTGCTGCTGTGGATCGTAGTGTTCAGGACGACCCAAATGAGTCAATTCGCCATCGTGCACAACAATTGCAGCTGTGCCCGTCCACCTTATGGAAGATTTTGCGGAAGGATCTTGGTTTACGAGCTTACAAGATCTAGCTCGTGCAAGAACTGAAGCCACGTGACCATCATCTTCGTCGTACGTTTGGTGAATGGGCCGAAAATAAGATTGCTGTTGACCCTGATTTCCATAAAAAAAAATTTGTTTAGCGATGAGGCTCATTTTTGGCTCAACGGTAAACAAG
Organism: Cynegetis impunctata; assembly: GCA_030704885.1. Lineage (NCBI taxonomy): Eukaryota > Metazoa > Arthropoda > Insecta > Coleoptera > Coccinellidae > Cynegetis > Cynegetis impunctata. Next base: position 25,112 of record JARQZK010002309.1, on the reverse strand, counting down.
CAAAACTGCCGGATTTGGAGTGCAGAAAACCCAGAAGCGATTATTTCGACTCCACAGAAGCTTACTGTTTGGCGTGCTTTATGGGCTGGTGGAATCATTGGCCCATATTTTTTCAAGGATGAGGCCAGTCAGAATGTTACAGTCAATGGAGAGCGCTATAGATCAATGATTGCTGACTTTTTCATTCCCCAGTTGAATGGCATTAATCGAGAGACGCTGTGGTTCCAACAAGATGGCGCAACATGCCATACAGCGCGCGAGACTATCATTTTATTGCAGCAAACATTTGATGACCGCTTAATTTCGCGTAACGGCGCCGTCAATTTTCCTCCATGGTCGTGTGATCTCACACCTATTTATTATTTTCTGTGGGGGTATGTCAAGTCACTAGTCTACTCTGATAAACCACCTACGTTGGACCATCTGGAAGCCAACATACGACGCGTTATTGGCGATATAAGGCCTCTGCTGCTTGAGAAAGTGATCGACAATTGGACTTCCAGATTACGGTTCGTTCGAAGTAGCCGTGGCGGCCATATGCCCGAAAGCATTAATAGCATACAATAAACATTCCAATGAAATAAATATGATGGCCTATTAGTGATATTTATGTTTTTTATTTAATTTCAAAGTTCTATACCTCTTTATTTAGCAATTAACAAATTTATAATATTAATGAAACTTTCTATCGATTGAGACAGTCGAGGAGACAGGATAGCATTGCCAGCATTATGTGAACGATTGTGCATTTAATTCTGTATGATTATGATTTATAAAATTGTGTGTAACGATGTTGTGTCCTACAAACTGATTATTTTTTCAGAACATTGATGGGGGCTCTCAAACTAAACTTAGGAGGAGCACCTGAGGGACCAGCTGGTACCGGTAAAACTGAGACATGTAAAGATCTGGCAAAAGCCGTAGCAAAGAAATGTGTAGTGTTCAACTGTTCAGACGGTCTAGACTATAAAGCTTTAGGAAAATTTTTTAAGGTATCAGCTCCTGTATGTTCTCTGTAACAATTCAACTATCAGTAGTAACTTAATCTTTTCAAGCCGTTTTTTTGTTTCATACTATTTCATAGGGTTTAGCTCAGGCAGGTGCTTGGGCATGCTTCGATGAATTCAATAGAATTGAACTGGAAGTGCTCTCAGTCGTAGCCCAACAGATATTGAGCATACAAATGGCTATTGCGGCCAAATTGAAAAAATTTGTTTTCGAAGGAACTGAAATAACACTGGATCCAACGTGTACAGTTTTCATCACAATGAATCCTGGGTACCTAAATACTTTTCATTATGCAATGCAGATTGTCTTCATACCAATTATGATCCAGTATGATAATTTGAAATTACAATTTTAGATACGCTGGACGTCAAGAACTGCCGGACAATCTCAAAGTACTGTTCAGAACTGTAGCGATGATGGTCCCTGATTATGCACTGATTGGAGAGATATCTCTATATTCATTTGGATTTGTCGACGCTGGAAGGTTAGATAATAATAATAATAATAATAATAGGATTTTATTCTCATAGTATTACAATATCTTATAATAAAAGAAAACAGGTCAGAAATAATCGAACATATCATATTTAGGTTCTACAAGCATCAAAGTAATCCTGAAGACAGTAAGGCTCCATTTTAATCAAAAATCTGCGGATCGCCTCTTCAAAAGGTCGCAGCCGAGAAATCGAGCGGAACTCGCGCGGTAGTGCATTGTGAATTTTCATGCACATGTATGATGCACAGTGTTGTGAGGTAGTTGAGGCGAGCCGAGGCAGGAGATAGGGATGAGTGCGCCTAGTGTTATTATGATTATCAAAATCAGTGAATAGTTCACTATGGCCGCGGATGAACATAAGGCACCTGAACAAGTACAAGCCCGTAACTGTGAGAATGTTATTTTCCCTTAAAATGCCCCTACAGGAAGATCGATGCCTCATACGACACAAGCTTCTCAGTGCCATCTTCTGGGCCACAAAAATCCTTGCAGAGTGAGGACTATTCCCCCAAAACAAGATCCCGTAGGCCAGGAGGGACTGGAAGTTCGAAAAATATAGCATAAGCAAGACATCAATGCTAAGATGACACTTCAAGGCATTGAACGTATATATTACCGACATAAGTCTACTACTAAGGTAATCAATGTGTTCTCCCCATTTTAGGTCAGAGGATAGTATTAATCCAAGAAATTTAGTGGACGGTTTAAGAGCTATGTCACCGTATGTAAGGTGAACATGACTAGATCCTAATGTGGAGTCTGCCCGAATTTGAAAATGTAAACACTCACACTTATCAAAATTTATTTTTAAGTGATTTTTCGAGCACCAGTCCGCAAAGATATCGACCACAGCCGCAGACTCTGCCAGGGCGGTACTCAGATCGGAGGATTTCACGATCAGATTAGTATCGTCAGCATAGATTGTGATTCCAGTAGTCGAGTCGTGAAAAAGATTAGGGAGGTCATTAATATATACGATGAACAGTAGTGGGCCTATGATACTCCCCTGAGGGACACCAGCATCCACCACCGCCTCGTCCGACACAAAACTACGGCCATCAACAGTTAGCTCAACTCTCTGCCGACGACCACTCAAATAGGATTTTATAAACTGCAGTTGTTAATCACGAATTCCACAATAGTCAAGCTTAAGTATATATAAATTAAGATATTAGTACAACTTGATGAATAATTCTTTAGAATATTAGTCAATTTAAGCGTTACTCCCGTATTTCCAGATCACAGTATATCATATTCAGTTAATGAGGAATTATTTTTGTAATTGAGATAGCCAAACCACTGAATACGAGATATGTTACACATGAGATTCCATGCAATATTAAAGTTATTAACGTAACAAGGCCGATATGTAGCAAATAACGGATGACGTTGGATATTGTATCACTAACCGAATCCGTTATTTGCGTATCGGCCGTGTGTCGTTAAAAATTTTTCGTAATTCCGTTGAAAGATTACATTTTGATTCCGAAGAAAGAAAAAACCCCGTACCTCGAAATTCTAAAGAAAAATCCCAACGTCGTGCACTCTGTTGTCATGGAACAGTTTGACAGTTTTATAAACAACGTCTGTTTTTTGTGTTCTCAAGTGCGCTTTAACGACGACCATGGATGAAATTGAGGAACGAAATCAAATTCCTTTAGTAATATTGGGAGAATCATGTGCAGTGCAGCGAGTGTTGATTAACTGCCGAAAATAACTCAAAAGCGATATCAAAAAGAATATGAAAATTTTGAAATGAGGCGTAAAAGCAAGAATGTAAAGGTGGTTAATGAAGATGTATTATTAGCCTATGCGAAATGAAAATCAGAGGTTTATTCTCCCAACTCGCTGTGGACCAAGATTTCAATGTTGTTATTGTAAAGCAGAATGATGTTTTGAAATAAATATTTGAACAAGTGATTACTTAACGGCCGGCGGCCGTTAACACTGACTTTTCAATTGTCATCTGAATATCGTTAAATCAAAATAACAGTATGGGATTACGAAAAACCATGAATTAACTTACTATTATTCTATACAATTTAGCCACACTTAACAATTCACTGCAAATATGGCATTGAAAAATAATATTTTGAAGTACAGCTAACTTTTAGTCGATAACACACAATATATACTTTCAAAATAAATAAAAAAAATCCTTCCCGTTCTCATCACTTTGCTTTAAACTGAGGAAATATATGAGAAAACTTAAAGCGTTATGGAATATGCGGGATGTGTCTATCAGTGAATAAATTGTGTTTTGACATATTTTTATGCTGTATCGAATCACATGCTTGTAACGGACTTTTCGTTTCGGTTTCTCCGGAATTATAAAGAAGGCATCTTTGAGCTATAAACAAATTTATTAACAGTCAACTAATAAGAGAAATCAAACATTTGTATATTATGGCCCAGCGCGCATTAGCTTCTGCTCCTGTCTCCTTTGGCTGCGTCGACCGTACTTCCAGTCCGCAGGTAGTTATTCTTCAGTCGAGGATGGAGTGAAGCACAGGGAGGTGCTGGATCTCTGCATTCTTCCGTTTGCGAATCCGTTTGACGTGATTCGATGGCCAACATCGACAATCAATTCTTGTCGGACGGAACGAGAAAAGATTGGTCAATACCCAATCTACGAATATCACCAACAATCAGTACTTGTCAAACGGAACGGAATAGATTGGTGAATACCCAACCTACTGGGATTGCCGACAATCAATACTTGTCGGACGGAACGGGAAGAGACTGGTCAAAATCTAGTCTCAGGAATTTGTCGGCAATCATTACTTGCCGACGGACGGGAGTTAGACTGGTCCCAGCCTGGGAGCAGGAGGAAGTTCAGAGGAATCAGTACCTCTCAAGAACTGCCATATGCAGTCCCGGTGCTCGGGTTGTAGAGGCAGTGGCTTACCCCTCCAGTGGAATAACCAGTTTGCCCCTCCAGTGGAATAACCACAACTAACGTTGGTGCGCGAGCAAATTTTTCGCCATTACCATCCTGCACTACGCATTATATATATATATATATATATATATATAAATATATATATATATATATATATATATATATATATATATATATATATATATATATATATACCTATATACCTTTATACACACGATGGAAACACTAAATATTCTGTTTCGCTCTGCAACGAGCTCATCAGTAGTGTCCCGTCTGTCGATCGAGTGGGCAACCAATTCGAATTAACAAAACCACCTTATAGTTTAAACGCATGTCACTTCACTTCCATAGGTTGCCACCATAGATGCGAAGTTCTGGAACCTGTTGAATCGTTCGATGTTTCATCACGCTTGCAGGCAACGCTGGTAGCCATGCTCACATTTTTCCCATTGATTTCAGGGGTCGAATAGGCAGTTAATATTGAAAATGAGAAATAGGTGAATGGAAATGTTATCAAAAAATTAAACAGGACGCAATAGCCAGTCTGTCTATCATGCCATTTGGATCGAATATGAAATATGCATAAATAATTCAATTTTGTATTGCTTCATTGCTAATTGGCATCTTTTAATTTCAGTCTGGCGCAGAAAATAGTGCACACTTATAAGCTGTGTTCGGAACAGTTGTCTTCTCAAAACCATTATGATTATGGCATGCGGGCTGTGAAGTCTGTACTATTGGCAGCTGGTGCCTTGAAAAAAGCTTACCCACAGTCTTTGGAATCTCAGCTAGTTCTTCGGGCTATTATAGATGTCAATTTGCCTAAGTTTCTAGCTCAGGTAATCTAATGAAATTCTGATAATATTGTATTTAATGAAATTGAATTGATCCATATCATACCTACTTTGATAACCTTTGCATATGAGGAGAGTTGATATAGTATTGAACCATGTATTCGAGGCAATTTTGCACAGATAGCTTTCTCATATTTCATAGATTACATGATGAAAAATAATAATTTTGATTCATGACTTCATGAAATATTTCTTTATATCAAAGCAGGTCGTTTAAACAGATTATGAGGAAATGATTGAATATATATATATATATATATATAAATAAATATATATATATATATATATATATATATATATATATATATATATATATATATATATATATATATATATATATATTTATATATATATATATATATATATATATATATATATATATATATATATATTTATTGTAACCACTCTCCCTTTTTATATGCCCGAGCTAGCTGAGAGAGGTTATATATATGGGTTCTGGTAAGTTCACAGTAATAACCACAATATTATATGAAGGAATTTACTTCTTTCTTTTCATTTACAAAGGAGACTTATCTTATCATTTTATATTCTTCTGTTGACGTTTTACTAATCATCATTTAGGTGGATTGTATTCTCAGTTGATTGCCTATTCTTGTCCCCACGCTTGGAAGTTTTCGTCCATGGTTGCTTTGTGGTTCTAGCTAAGGTTATATTGTAGCTCCAGTTAAAGTTTCTTTATGGTTCCAGCCAAAGTGTTTTCTAGCTCCAGCCACAGTGTTTTCTAGCTCCAGCCAAAGTGTTTTCTAGCTCCAGCCAAAGTGTTTTCTAGCTCCAGCCAAAGTGTTTTCTAGCTCCAGCCAAAGTGTTTTCTAGCTCCAGCCAAAGTGTTTTCTAGCTCCAGCCAAAGTGTTTTCTAGCTCCAGCCAAAGTGTTTTCTAGCTCCAGCAAAGTATTTTCTAGCTCCAGCCAAAGTTACAGTTCTGGCTCCAGCCAAAGTTGTATTTCTAGCTCCAGTCAAAGTGACTAAAATAATTCAGGGCAAATCAACATACTCTTTCAAGTTCAAAATCTTCCAAGAGTCTCTGTAGGATATCGATGGCCAATTCAAATTGACATTCATATTGATCTCAAGCAAAGATGCTGAGAAAGACAGTATATGTTCTAACATTAAACTGAACATAAGATATGACCACGTGAAATTTGCCATCGTTAGTCTACAAAAATCTTGTATCAAATTGAGAGAGTAAAATAAGCAAATAAATCAAAAATATTTTAAGTTAGGAAATGTAGGATGATTATTTCAATATTGAAAGATAAACAATTTAATATAGATAAATGAAAAAAATGTGAAATGGCGGAATATGGAAAAATGAACTCAGATTTTCCAGATAATGCATTTATACGAAATAATTAGATTTCTTCTCATACCTCACCGTCAATCAGACGCCACAGATAATAAATAATTCTTATTTACTGATCATTCGCTCAATACTTATCGAATATAATTTGAAACTTAACGAAGTGAGGAATGTTGCTTCCTCAACAGATACTTGCGAAAAGGGAAGATGTTTCACGTGTATTTCAACTCAACGCTGTACCGCTGTTCGTACGCACGTCATTCGCGACTGGACGAGTCTATTATTAAGAGGTGAAACACGGTATTTTAATCAAAAATTCAGTGGCGGCGGTAAAGCGGGGAATTGACACGTTTAAATATATATATATATATATATATATATATATATATATATATATATATATATATATATATATATATATATATATCTAAATATATATAAGGTTTTTCTGGTATGTTATTTGTATATGTTTTGGAAGACCATATAATTTAGGAGGCAGGCTGTTGTGTAAAATTAATTATTTTGATGTCAGTGGAAAGGTTTAGCGTTCTGATTCCCATGTTTTGATTAATTTGATACTCGTCTTGTGAAATTTCAGTGAAATTTTTTATATGTAGATGAACCACCAAACATTGGCGAAACTTAAGTCACTCAAATAAGTGAAGATACGATCTATAGCAAACATTTAAAGTATGAAAATCATCACTTCAAATTTGATTGTTAAAAAAATATATTATATTTTAAATTTTAAAAATGTTACATTCTTCCTGGAGAAATTCATCAATCAAAAATCATTAATGATAAAAAACATTTTATTCAAACCTTCTTAATATCATCCACTCAACTAACCACCCCTATACTAGAAGTTTTAAATTACAGAATTAACTTTTGTAACACAGAAAAGGAATGAATACCTACACAATACATAAATCCATAAAAATTGTCAAATAATAATCAAGCTTCATCTTGTTGTAACCATATTTTTTTTGCCGGCAACTTTGGATTGTTATTGTTGGGGAATAATCGTCTAAGCTCTGGAATAATATGCTCTTGTGAAATTAGAAATCGTTCAGAGGTCAAATTTCTGTTTATGAAATAGGGTCCTACAACGTGCCCACCAATAATGCCACACCAAACATTTACTTTTTGTGGTCGTTGAGCATTATGGTGTGAACTCCTTTCATCCAATGTGAATTTTGGTCTGATCAATACCTACAGTTGTGTGGGTTTACGTGTCCGTTCAAACAAAATGTAGATGCGCCAGAAAATAGTTGACATTTTAGTTTAATTTATCTAAAATAACTTCATAGAACTCAATTCTACGAACAAAATCGTCTCAACTCAATTCTTGTAACAAATGAATTTTATATTAAAACAATGGTTATTGATAACAATTTACACATTTATTAAAATAAATAACGCATGGCGCACGTGGCAAACTGAGTTTGCCATTAGCATCTGAAGAAGGTGAAGTTCCACCGAAACGTACGTCATGCGTTATTTCTTTTAATAAATGTGTAAGTTGTTATTATTAACCATTGTTTTGATATGTTTATAAATTTACACCATGTTTCGGCCCAATCAATCTAAAACTAAATTTTCGAATCGAATATAGACTCATGTTATGATGCAAAACACTCTGTTGTGTGAAATGTATTGAATTTTCCAACACATCTAACATGACATTCAATTAATTTTCTTCATTCAAAACGCTTACTTATCTTCCACTCTTTGGTCTTCATGAAAACGCTGCAATGTTTTTGAAACCGTTGATGTAGAAAGATGTTCCCGATCGGTAATCAATTCATTAAAAATAACCACTATGTGGTCACAACTTCGTTTTACATCACCATATCCTATGGCATTAAAATTTCAATACGCTCGGTTTTACTTAAACGTGCCATTCTTGCGCGTTCACACAAAATGTAAGTTTTGACATGTGTTGTCAAGATCATCAATGTTTAACCAAAGAACGACGCTGCGTTTTTATGTGGCTAGAAACTTTCAAAGGTAACTTGAAGGACTAATATACTTTTGTATAATTAACCAGAAAATTATGTTCATAATTCGATATTTCGGAAATGGTTGAGTTCATTATGTAATGTGGTATATCAATTTTGCTTTTTATTTTCTTTAGAACCGAAATATGGAATAATATAAAGGGTGTTCGATGTTACGTTGTATCTCTCATCAATATACTTCATTTGAATTTTCAGGATGTTCCATTATTTGAAGGCATATTTTCTGATCTGTTTCCTGGTGTTGAAATTCCTAAATTCGAAAGAGGGGATCTTATAGGACATTTGAAGAGAGAACTAATACGCAAGAATCTTCAGCCAACACCGTGGTTTGTAGAGAAAGTAATGCAGATTTATGAAATGATTTTAGTCAGACATGGTTTGATGATAGTTGGGAGACCTATGGGTGGAAAAACAATGGCCTACCAGGTAGATATTTTACAAGAATTTGAGTAAGGAAAATCGTTCGATAATAATTGAAAACCAAACGAAAATTAAGTAAATAATGAAACATAAAACACTGTTTCAGTATTTTCATCGACATATATGCATTTTGCTCCACCCAGATTTGCTGCGGTATTCTAAAACCGCAGTGAAGCTGTCGTGAGCCTGAGTAAGGAACATGAAGAAATTAAGTAAATTACCCATTTGGATTGTTTAGCACTGATAAGATTTTATGGGATAGAAACATTTCTCTCTCTCTCTCTCTCTGTTGCTCTCCAGAGAGAGTAATTTGCCATTTACCACAAAATCGAGAAGAAATATGTAATTCTTGGTATTGGTAACTCATATAGCCAGAACTTTCAGAAATTTATTTGATGATTTTCAATTATCAGTTGGCTTTTTTTATTCAGATTTACAGCTTGCTTCAGTTTTCGATCTACAAGTGAATTTATCATACTTTTGTTTCAGTAAGTTGATTATTAGTATTATTAGTATTATGTTACCTATCTTCATTTTTCTTGTTGAAATTTTTGCAATTCAACATATCGTTCGCATTTAGTTTTAAATCAATTTTCATTGATTCAAATTTTTTTTCTATAATTTCCTTTGCCTACTTTCAAATTAAATATAGTACGCAATGTGTTAATAATTTACGGTTTTATCTGTTACATCATAAACATATGACAAAAATATAAATGAACAAATCAAAATAATCAACAGTCCCGGAAAATGTTTTCCCGAAAATGTTGAGTTGCCGAAAGTATGAAAAGATCAAAGGGCAGATATTTTCTTAGTAGTTGAATGCAGTTTGCTTGTAAGGTTCTTCGTTATAGTCATTGAGGTATTCGAATTTGTTAGTAATTCCGTTGATCAAACAAATAATAATAAGTTCTAATTATTATTATAATAAATATTTATATATATATATATATATATATATATATATATATATATATATATATATATTTATAATATATATAATTTTATATATAATATATATATATATATATATATATATATTATATATATATATATATATATATATATAATTATATATATATAATATATATTATATATTTACAATAACGATATCTTATCACTTTTTATATACCATATATTCAATCGAGCCAGAATTATAATATAGCCCGCTTATATGGAAGCAGCCGTTGACACGATGTTCGGACTCTTTGGTCCTCATTCAGAACGGCGTAGCCAGCTTGGTCAATGGCTGCTTCCATATAAGCGGGCTATACCGATAATTCTGCTCTATGTATATATATATATATATATATATATATATATATATATATATATATATTCATATATATATACAAGGTTATTCATTAATAAGTGTAAATATTTCAAGGGAAAAATTTTGAAAAACATGAAGATCTAGCCCAATTTGCTCATTCAAAATATTTCTCCTTACTTATTTACAGGGTGTTTTATTTAGATTATAAAAATTTTGTTCATTACTTTAATGCTGCTTGATATTTCTTTATGATATTCAGCAGTAAGTTGAAGTAGTTTGGGACACATCAAATAATAGTAAAGAAGACATAACAGTAAATAAAAATCAAAAGAATTGTGCAGCCATATGTTCAACGTTAAATACCTCGAAAAATAGTAGCTCTAGCGTTACGAAAACGGAATGCCTTATTTAGAGAGAAAATATTGGAGAATCGACAAATTATACTAGAATGACAGTTCTGCCAGTGGCGTAGAATTTAGGAAACGAGAACTCTTTCCGTGCTCCTGTGGTACGCCATTGGTGAAAGCGAGAAAGTCTTCTTTACTATAATTTGATGTGTCCCAAAATACTTCAACTTACTGCCAAATATCATCAAGAAATGTTAAGCAGCATTAAAGTAATGAACAAAATTAATTTTTAATAATCTAAATAAAACACCCTGTAAATTAGTGAGGAGAAATATTTTGTATGAGCAAATTGGGTTAGATCTTCATATTTTGAGCTCAAAATTTTGCCGTTAAAATATTTAGACATATTAATGAATCACCCTGTATATATATACTTATATATTTTTCAGAAAGATTTCCGCGGTCGGAAGTATTTGAAAAACTTGGTTCTCGAAATAAACCGCGTGAAATATTTGAAAAATCTCGACGTTTCGGCTCCTTTTGCGAAGCCATCTTCAGGAGAATTAGAAGGGAAATAATTAAGATACATGGCCTCAATCTTCCTACTCCACGAATCGAATTAGGAGGAATCAGAAACAATACGATTGCGTGGTCTCAACCTGCCTACTCCACCAACCGTACGGCTTCCTGTCAACTCTGAAGTCTCAACCTGCCTACTCTTCAGAGTCAACTGACGGGCCGATCGTCGCGTGGCCGTTTCTCTAGGGGCGGGGGGCGGGTACTCCGATTCGTGGAATAGGCAGATTGAGGCCACGTATCTGAATTATTTCCCTTCTAATTCTCCTGAAGATGGCTTCGCAAAAGGAGCCGAAACGTCGAGGTTTTTCAACTCTTTTACGCGGTTCATTCCGAGAACCAAGTTTTTCAAATATATATATATATATATATATTTATATATATATATATATATATATATATATATATTATATATATATATATATATATATATATATATATATGTATACAGAAGGCGCCGACTTATGAAAAATATTGGGGAGGGCCCATACTGGGGACTTGCCGCATGAAATTTTTTGAATTTTATATGAAAAATAGAGTTTTAAAATTTTTTAAAGCATTTTAGAGTCATATGATCAAACATTAGAACACCGAAACCTCAACTCTCCGATATAACTTCGACACTCGCCGGGAAAAACTTCAGAAGCCTGACACATTTTTTTGGGTTGAAAAACGAAACAAAACATAAACACGCACGGTATTTTCGTAAAATACAGAAATAATTATGCTTATAGACTATTACAAAGCAGTGAATACATAGCTCTGAAAACACTGGCATTATATTTGAATAAATCCTCAACTATCAAGTTTAAAGTAAAAAACATAAAATATTGCTGTCGCACAGTAATAGCACTTTGATTTAATAAGTGGAATAGCTAATTTCAGTTTACTTGGAATAGGGCTGAGGGTTCATTTAATGAAAACAATATTTCAAAGTTATTGCTTTGAAAATATTTAAGTATTATAAAATAATAAATATAAACATATTTAAGTATTTGAAAATAAGTAATACAGTAATATAGTAATACAGTACTAAACTAGTATTTATATTTTCAAAAGAAAAATTTAACATTATTTATGTAGGTATTTAATTCTCTCTTTCATAAAGATTTTTTATATTTCTCTGAATACTACTACTAGGGCTAGAGTGTGTTTAGAAAGGTGCAAATGTCGAACGTCTGACTACATTACTGAATATTAAGTCGTTGATGACTGGTCGGGTATCCGATTCATCCAAAACATCTCGGTGGGCATGAAGAACAGCCAAGTTGTTCAATCGCTTCTGTCCCATTGTTGATGGGAGATATGACTTCAGACGTCTGAGGATCCTAAATTACCGTTCTGCTATTGCTGTCGTGATTGGAACTACTTGGAGAAGCTTAACGCACTTCACTAATTCACATAAAATTTTTCCTGCAGAGCCTTGAGGAATATTACATCGCGCATGTTTTTTTGAGACTAGTTGTTTTTTAATAGCGATATCGGCTAACATATTCAAGTGTAAGCGCAGTCTCTCAATGTCTAGGTCGTTTTTGAAAACTCAGTTGATTTTTCAAACTTTGTTCCACCTCTGTTTACTAATAGCAAGTACTCTTGGTCAATTGCAATGCCCTGTGTGAGTCCAGTTGATGCAAACCGCTCAGTAATGCAAGATTGCACCTTTTCAAAAACTTCAATGTAAAGAGGTTTGTAGTATTCCTTCGGGGTTTTGAAAGTGTGCGGAGAGCTGGCTTTGATGTTTTCATTCTTCTTTGGTATTATACTAGATTCCGAGGAAGCAAAGAAACATCGTCTTATAAAGGTTTTTCTTTCAAACACAATTCCAAAAGTGTGCAAAACTATCACGCCTTCCATTGCGCATACAAATCAATCCCTATAATATTTTTTTCAGATCAGAAATACTTAGATGAGTTCATTGAATTTTTTCATTGACATCCCCTACTGGGTTCATTGCATAGCAATAAAGACGTGAAAAGAAATAAGTCTTGAATTGTTACATTGACTCAAGGGTGCCTGCACATTTGTAACCCTCCATTGTTTTGTCCTCTGGAGAAAAGAAAAATAAAAAATACCAACATCATTTTGCGATTTTATAAAGAACAATATAACTAATAATTTTCTTAAATTATTCTTAAAATTTTATTGAGGGGGCTCGGGCCCCCCCCAAGCCCCATGGGGTCGGCGCCTATGTATGTATATATTATATATATATATATATATATATATATATATATATATATATATATATATATATATATATATATATATATATATATATATATACTAGCTGACACGACAAACGTTGTTCTGCCATGTATATGATTTCAAGGAAACATTTTTTCAATTCAATAAAAATAATTATCTACTATAAGTGTGAGCGGATGTACTTATAATGAAAAGCGTTGTAGATAATGAAAGTATGCTTTATTTAAGTTAATAAATGAATCTTTTTTAAAGTAGCGAATATATCTTAAATTAAAATTATTGAAAGCTATCTAAACTTCAAATATAATTATTCATATTTTTACTATCAATTATGGCTGTTGAAAAAAATTAAGATTTATCTCTCAGCGCAATAGAGTGTACAATATTCTTGGTTAGTCCGTCTCTAGCCAACACAAACAAACTGGATGGTTTTCCCATTCGAGAACATGCCACATATAGTTGTCCGTGGGAAAAGCATGGTGTTTTCAAATCTAAGCCACATACAGACAATGTCTGGCACATCTGTAGGAATCATAGGGATTCGTGGCAGCAACACATTTTCGCATTGGAACTTGCCATTCAAAATATTGGTTTTAATTATAGACCGTGAGCTACCGCACATGAATTTGGAGTCATAGATAAATGTCTGGCATTTAGAGGTATGAAAAGTGTGATTCAGTTGATGAAAATAAGGCTGGTTTGAAGGGCCGACGCGTGTTCGAAAATTTGGAAAATTAATTTCCTTTTGCATAAATAAATTCATTTTTCACTGATCTCAAAGTGTCTGGCATTTGAATCAGAAATAGACATCAATAAGTAACTCCCAATTTTCAAATGCCAGACGGTTTCAAATAGTCGAAAGGGTGATTCATAGGGGTGAAGTTGCAGAACGAAAAACAAAAATTCATCGTTTTCTTTTTGTCTGGCAATCCAAACAATGAAAATTATCGTCATGAAAATGATGAAAAAAAATTGCCAGACGGTTTCCAGTGTTCGGACTCGAGTTTCTCTGTGGAAAATTATGTGAAAATTTTTTACATTTTTCAATGATCTTAATGTACAAAATAAGAGTGCCATTGTGTTTGCGGTATCATAATATGTTATTAATTTTTCAACGCAAGACACATTGGCCGGTTCCAAAATTTATAAATCTATAAAAAAGTTATTAGTAAATTCATAAAAATTACAGTGATTTATTTTTGTCTGGCATTCTGTATTTGAATTAGAAATAAGCCTAAAAACACAATTTATGAATGCCAGACAAGTTGAGCTGTTCGAAAACGTATAAATAATTAATTAAATAATTAATATTAAAAATTAAAATTAAAAAATTTTTTTTTTTAATTTAAGCGATTCAGTTTTGTCTGGCATTTTGCATTTGGATTGAAAACATATTTTTATACCTTAGATTGAAATGCCAGACTAATTGGGTTGTTCGAAAATTAATAAAAAATTGAATTAAATATTGGTAAAAAAAATAATGAAAAATTTCAGTATTTTTTTTTGTTCTTTCTAATTTCTCTTTTCTTTTCGAATTTTTCCTTAAATTATGAGCTATTGCTACTCGAGATACTATTTTTGTCCTAAAGTTTTCCGAATTTGATGCTGTCAACGGAAGTAATTTGCCAATGAAATCTGAGAATTAAGAAAAATCTCTTTAAATTTATAATGGCAGGAGAATATTTTTCGAAACATGAATTTTAAATAACTAAAATGTGCTTTTTAAAATTAACAAATAATTGAAAATACACTCACAACTTAAATTGAAATTGTCATTTCACTATTATCTTTTTATTTATATTTGTTGTTTTTTATTTCAGGCTTTCATTTTTAATCCCATATTCTGACTATCTTGCACTTGCACATTATATTCATTGCTTATTATACTTCTACACGTTTTTGTTTAAATTATTCAAAAATCATAAAATTATGTAATTTCATCATTTATTCTTGAAACAGGTCAAATAAATACATAACGGTGTAATGGAGTGTTCCCAGAATTTCATGATAACTAAATTTTGTTTCTTCGATATTTTGGTCTGGGAATAAGATATCGAGATACGATTTTCACTATCCTTTTTTGGTGTCATAACAGTACATTTTTGTGGAAAAAAGTCTGTTAGTATATCAAAAAACGCGCTCTAGAGGTATCACTAAAAACTTGACATATCAGGGATATGATAAGTTTAAGAAAACAATAAATGTTTGTCCCAACGAGACCAACTTTGTTAAAATCCGTTCAGTCATTCAGAAGATGTTTATTTAAAAAAGCATTGATTCACTCCCCACCACTTCACTTTAATAGATACGTCAAAAAGTGTCGAACGAAAATTACTCGAATGAAGCTCAACTTGAAAACGCATATATTTTTTTGATACGTTTACGAGGAGTATTTCAGAGAAAAATCACTTTAAAAATTTCAGATGGCGGTTACGCTCCCTGGCGGCCATCTTGGAAACCTGAAAATAATTTCTATGATTTTCTGTTGGCCACTTTCGTTATAATATTTTTTACCGCAAGTCTCTACGACGACGAATAGTTTACAAGATACAGCACTTTGCATTCTTATCTGGCCACCCGGTACATAATAATATAAAATAGATCGACAATGCAAAACTATTCACTCAGGATTCACTAGATTTATTAAAAACTTTTATTCATGTATTTTTTTTTCATTTTATAAATTTTTAGGTTGGAAATAGTAAGTAGTAAGTACGTTTCCCGAGTACTAACAGCTTATAATATAGGGGAAAAGGCGAAAATAAATGAGAAATTAGATTTTTTCAAAACTTTTTTTATTCATTTATATACTTTCGAACAGCCCAACTTATCTGATATTTTTAATTTAAGTTTGAAAGTTTATTTTTCTTCGAGAAACAAGTCGCCAGACGAAAAAAGCACTGAAATTTTCAAAAATTTGTCACAATTATTTAATTTGTTTTTTTTTAATTAATTTTCGAACAACCCAACCAGGCTGGCATTTCAAGCAAGGTAATAATATACTACTCCATAAAAAATTGCAAATGACGGACATAAATAAATGGTGTATTAGACAAAAAAGGAAATTTTTCATTATTTTTTGCTATCTTTTCAATTAATTCATACATTTTCGCACAGCTCAACTTGTCTGGCATTTGTATATTGTGTTTGTAGTTGTATTTCTAATTGAAATACAAATTGCCAGACAAAAATAAATCAATGAAATTTCAATTTTTTTTTACGAATTTTCTTTCGTCTGGCACCATTTTTCCATTTGCCAATTTGTCTGGCAATTTTTTTGTGACAGGAAATGTGTGTATCAACTTCAAGTATTCAAAATACCAGACGAATAGTGATCACTGAAAAATGTAAAAAATTTTCACATAATTTTCCACAGAGAAACTCGAGCCCGAACACTGGAAACCGTCTGGCAATTTTTTTTGATCATTTTCATGACGATAATTTTCATTGTTTCGATTGCCAGACAAAAAGAAAACGATGAATTTTTGTTTTTCGTTCTGCAACTTCACCCCTATGAATCACCCTTTCGACTATTTGAAACCGTCTGGCATTTGAAAATTGGGAGTTACTTATTGATGTCTATTTCTGATTCAAATGCCAGACACTTTGAGATCAGTGAAAAATGAATTTATTTATGCAAAAGGAAATTAATTTTCCAAATTTTCGAACACGGGTCGGCCCTTCAAACCAGCCTTATTTTCATCAACTGAATCACACATTTTATACCTCTAAATGCCAGACATTTATCGATAACTCCAAATTCATGTGCGCTAGCTCACGGTCTATTAGTGCAGTCATTGAAGGTAAGGTTTTTACCTCCGAAATTTTTTACTATGAACCGATATACATGAAATTTTGGAATTTTGCTTATCTTACCCTTAACTTCAAAAGTGATACTGACCCGAACTCCGTTTTCACCCTGGGGGTGGTTGCCACCCCTTTTCGGTGGTGGAATTTTTTTTTCAAAATAACCTCGGATTTCGTTAGAAGACCCAATTCTAAGCAGAAAATTTTCCATAAAGTTTTTTCTGGAACTCAATACTTTTCAAATTATTGGCAATTGAAAATTCGGAATTTCCAGTTTACTAATGTTTAGTTTACTGAGTAGAAAAAAATAAGATTAGTTTTTGGGCTCCTTCAATTTTGAAGCTATCACAACATATAAAAAACTATTTCAAAAGTAATTAAAAGAGCTACAGCTTTTTTTATTACGATATGTAGTGAAAAACCTTTTATTTCGAAACGGTGAAGGGTCAAAGGGCTCGAGTGAGACTGTGATTGCGCTACCGCGCGCTCTTTAAATAATCATATCTCCGTCAATTTTCGTGTGACGGGAAAAATACCAAAATTTTTATCGAAAAAAACCTAAATTTTTTATTATTACATTTTTTTACGTATCTTTCATTATTTTTGAGATATTATGAAGATAAGGTAAATTCGAAATTTTTTTTTCTTAAAATCGTGTTCCAAAGCAGCCAAACTGCTAGAATCTATCAAACTCTTTATATTAAAGTTAATTCTAGATTAAATACGATTAATTTTAATTGTGGTCGAAATGGCACTTATGTAACCCATTGATTAGAAAAAAAACCCTCTTTTTTTCATTACAGTTCACTCATTTTACGAGCAAAAGGCATTAAACAGTGCTCATTTCAAAGATTACTTTGAGCACTATAAAATCCTTTTTCTTAGCATGCATAAAATTTATTCGCTCTCCGCTAGATGGCATTGAATACATCGATTAAATTTCAGACAAAATGAAAAACGGCTTTGATCTTCGATATCTCGCTTAATATTGCACCTAGAACACTCTATAATAAACCAAATTGTTCATTTTTCTACCTGCTACAATATTGTTCAATAATATTATCGTTTAAATGCATATTTTTGGAGATATTTGCAAAAAACCGTTGAAATCGTGGAAAAACTCCGAATTTTTGATTGCCAATAACTTGAAAAGTATTGGGTTTCTGAAAAAACATTGTAGAACATTTTTTGCTTAAAATTAGATCTCCTATCGATATCCGTTATTTTGAAAAAAAAATTTCACCACCGAAAAGGGGTGGCAACCACCTCCAGGGTGAAAACGGAGTTCGAATCAGTATCACTTTTGAAGCTGAGAGTAAGATAAGCCTAATTCCAAAATTTCATGTAAATCGGTTCATAGTATAACATTTCTGAGCTAAAAAGCTTCAATGACTGCACTAAATGATTAATCGTGGGCCATTACACATTCAATTGTTAATGGTGTGGTGGCATGCCTGACAAATCCAATGAATTTAAAAACTCAATTGGAGAATTCACAGCTTAAATTATTAATTAATTGAATTATTAATAGTCAATAAATCAATCAGTTTATTGGTGAAAAACATTGACTTAATATTGTATTCATTTGCTTATTATTTGACTTACCTTTCACAATAATGAAACACTTTTCGTTTCGATTCAAAACTATTTCCAAAAAATGTTAAGCTCAATATATACAGGTACGGTAATGGCCGTTGTTGGCGGGAGCATACAAAACGTATTTATTTACATGAGAATATTTTCGATTGCCATCTTGCAACCCTATTGCGGATCTGTGGATAGAATTAAAAAAATAAAAATAGCGATGGAAAAATAGGCGTTGATCGTATAAGGGTGAAATATGAAATTTTGTATTGTAAATCATGATAAAATAAAAATAAAAATCATGAGTGTTAACAGGGGTTGATTGTATAAGGGTGAAAGTTGTATGTATATTCGAATGCTGTATTATAAAAAAAATACAACAAAAAATTTTGTCTGAAAAATAAAATAAAAATACACACCCTTAATATTTAGGGGGATGAGAAATAAATGCCGATTCTCAGACAATATGCACACGAAATTTCATGAGAATCGGTCGAGCTATTTCCGAGGAGTTCAACTTCTAACACTGTGACACAAGAATTTTATATATTAGGTATATATATATATATATAATATATATATATATATATATATAATATATATATATATATATATATATATATATATATATATATATATATATATATATATATATATATATATATATATATATATATATATATATATATATATATATATATATATATTTATTTATAAATATATAGTTATTTATTATTCGTAGTTTTTTTGGCACTACTCCTGTATTTTAGTCCCTTGGAGATGCATTAGGCGTTTTGAATCAAGATAAATCAGCGAAACTCAAAGAATCGAAAGTGGTTTACCGAATTATCAACCCGAAGGCTATTTCCATGGGACAGTTATATGGTCAGTTCGACCCTGCTTCGCACGAGTGGACAGATGGAGTTTTAGCAGTTACTTTTCGTGAATACGCAAACAGTACGTCAACGGATAGGAAATGGATTATGTTTGATGGTCCCGTAGATGCCGTATGGATTGAAAATATGAATACTGTATTAGACGATAATAAAAAATTGTGTTTGATGAGCGGAGAAATTATTCAGATGACCAATAAGATGAATATGATATTTGAACCAGCTGACTTGGAACAAGCATCGCCTGCAACAGTATCTCGATGTGGTAAGTGGAGATTCTTGTGAGATTTCTTCTTAAGTTCACGTTATATATTGAGAAATCTTACAGTGATTATTTTTTTAAATATTCAAATATTTTATGGTTCCTAAATTACAACAAAAAATTGGAGTGCGCGTGATGAAACTGTCGTTCTTCGAATATTTAAGACATGTAATAAACATTTCAAATATCATAAGTAATCAGATACAAATCTTCATATCCAAATTTTCAGGGAATTTATTAGTCGAACAATATAATACGAACTACTTTTAGCATACGCCGTCATTAACTTCGAGAAGACATTCGATTCGATATACCCCAGATATGCATTGACCAATTAGTCCAGGCAACGAAGACCAAAAAAGACCAAATAGCGGAAATAATTCATGTAGAAGACAATTTTGGCACACTTGAAGAAAAAGTTGGCCTTAACAACATACCAAAAGTACTTAGCGGCGGGGGTGGAGCTAACGGTAGTGAGGGGGCCTCTAAAGGTCCCTTTTTTCAGGTTTTCGTTAATAACTCAAAAACTACTACCTCTAGCAAAAATGTTTCAGTACTGAATTAATCTACAGAAAATTCACTACAAAAAGATTTCATGCACTTTTTTGCTAGGGTCAATGCTTAGGTAGATATGGAGGGGGAAACGGAAAATTTGAAAAAATAAACGTTTTTATTGTTGAAAATTGAATGTTTCTTGTTGAAAATTGAATGATTGTTGTTTAAAATTGAATATTTATTGTTTAAAAAGAAATGCTTATCGTTTAATTACTTAATTTACTGCGTGCACGTGTAATCAGTAATATGACTGAAGAACTGTCTGCGCAGGGAAACACAGTGTTATGTGCATCGTTGGAGCCTACGTTAGGGGAGGAACGCTAGAATGTCTGAGCTTCCCTTAACAGATCTTACCTACAGCCGAGCTATTCGAGGACATTTACTTGTTCAGCTTGTTTTATGCTCAAATGTTCTGGAAGGTGCCAATGTTTTAGAAGAGAAGAGGAAGATCTTGACTATGGTAACCAACATGGAGGAACTTACTTCAGAGAAAGTTCAAGCGAATGTTTCCTTGGTGTAAACTTTGACAAAATCTCAGAATCATCTGGAATCCCTCAAGGATAATGGGCCTACCGCTGCTTTGTGGGTTCAGTACTTCCACATGGTTACCTTGATGAAGAATTTCATTGTTTCTGAGCGTCGTGATGTTTAGGATGACCAATCGGCGTGTGTACATCAAATGATTTCATTTTTTCATGCAAGTGGGCACTTCCAGTACGCAAAATATATCCATCTCTACGTACAACATATGATACAACTGAAAGCTAGCCATCCGGAGGCGTTGAGTTTGCTGAGAAGGGGTACTTTACTATTAATCGCGCAGGTATTTGGTCGGATATGGTTATAGAACAAACATTTGCGCGCTCCATGGAGAGTTCTGCACGCCATTGGAGTATTTTGCTGTAGTAGTTTTCGCAACTGGAGAGCAGCACGTTGGTGGGTCGAGGGAGAAGATGAGATCCTTAACCCAGTTAACACGAACGACCCTGTGGCACCCGACTCTGTTTTAAACATGATCTTTTGCCGATGCACGACTGGGTGTGGGGTGCGCAGCTGTTGCCGCAAAGCAGGAATTGCCTGCTCCGATACCTGCGGCTGCCTCGGCTCATGTACGAACGGAGCCCCCGTCAGAGACATCGTCGATGACGATGAAAGTTTTGATTTTGACATACAAGATATCTCCCAAACATGTTTGAAAATAAACATCATTTTCAACAACAAATATTTCAGTTTAAATAATGAAAATTCAAGTTTTGATGATCAACGTTTCATTTATAACAATGAATATTTCATTTCTAACAATAAAAACGTTTCCTTTCAAATTTTTCCATTTCCTCCTCCATATCTCCTTAAGCATTGATCCAAGCAAAAGAGTGTTTGAAACTTTTTTTGAAGAAAATTTTATGTGGATTAATTTAGTAAATGAACATTTTTTCGCTAGAGATAGTAGTTTTCGAATTATTAACGAAAAACTGAAAAACGGGACCTTTAGAGGGCCCCTCACCGTTAGCTCCACCCCCACCCATCAGTACTTTTAGTATGTTGCTAAGAACACCTTCTCCTACAACTTTGCCAAAATTTGCTTCTACATGAATTATTTCCTATATTTTTCTGCGCGTAAATGAAATATCATAATCATTTGAAATTCGCAAATCTTATCGTTCTGGTTGCTAGGAGCTTGAAAAAATTGCAGCAACAAATCACAGACTTACGTGAGAAAAAATATATGCTGAACTGGTAGACAAACAAGACAGAATAGTGAATAATATAAATTGAAAATATCGAAAAAACGCTTGCACTGGGATCAACTAAAATAAATATCTGACTCACTAATTCCTGAAATTCACAGAAAAATCAAACTGGTAAAACAAGCCTAAGGATAAAATTCTTTCACCTGTGTATGCAAAATATCCCTACATCTGAATGAAACATATTCTGATCAAAATATTTTATCAATCATGACGTAGAGATTCAAAAACTGTACAACAGAGAGGACAGCCATAGAAGTGTTTTATTTTTCACTCAAAGATCCATGGAGCAGTTTATGATGAAAATTTCACCCGTACGCGTTTTCAATAGTTCAGCATCTAAAAAAGCTCACTTTTCGAGAAGAGTGGCCTTCTGTGAATTTGTTTCAACGAGGGTACAAGAAAACAATAATTTTTCGGACAATATTATTCAGATACCTAGACGAAGTGAAATGTACAAAAAAAGTTTCTAAAACTGGCTTTATTGAATAGATAATTTTATAACATTAATGTTCGAATATTATGTCGGCATTAATGTTTAAATATTATTTCGGCCACGTATTCTCCACGGCTGGCGCGTACTAGGCGCAATCTGGAACTCCAATTCTCACACACTTTTCGCAGCATTTTTGGCCGTATGTCGCCAATAACTCATCTAATATTGATTTCCAGGTATTCAATTATTTCTGGTTTATCGGCGTAAACAAGTGACTTCACATAACCCCAAAGATAATAATGTAATGGGGTTAAATCACACTATCTTGGTGGGGCAATTGTTGACCATTACGTGAAATTTTTCGTTCATCAAAACTTTCTTTGAGTAAATCAATTGTAGCGCGCGATGTGTGGCACGTAGCTTCGTCCTGTCGGAACCACATGTCAGCAAGATTTCAGCATTCAGCAGCAATTTTCTCTGGATGTAATGGTGTTTCAACAAAAACTTGTGCATTATCTTCACTACAAATGCGACAATTTTGCTTATTTACGTACCCATTCAACCAAAAATGAGCTTCATCGGTGAACAAAATTTTGTATGGAAAATCAATATGAATATTAATTTGCGCTTCAGCCCATTGGCTGAATTGACGGCGCATACGATGATCGTTTGGCTTTAATTCCTGCACAAGTTAGAAACTTTTGAACCAAGATACTTTCGTAAAATCATCCATAAAGTGGATGGACGCAACCCCATTTGTTGAGAACGGTAACGAATTGATTGATTTGGGTCTTTTTCAATGCTTTCCTGTACGGCGGCTACAGATTGTTCGGTGAGCACTGTTCGGCGTCTTAGGGGATCTTAGGGGATGCACATGATCATTCAGAGTAAAGGATCCATAGTTATTCGAATTAGCCGCTCTGATGGACGATTATGATAGCATAAAATGGACGAAGTGCACGATAAATTCAACGAACAGAACCCTTATTTTGATGAAAAATTTCAGCAATTAACAAGTGTTGCTCTAGCGTGAGCTATCCATAATGAAATGCCAAACCAAACTAAACAAAAATCACCTATCACCTGTTTAGAACATGTGACATACCTATCTCGAGCCAATTTCAAAATATAAATAATTTTTTGAAAAATTTGGCAACAGAATTGAAAATATTTATATTCATAACAATAACAGATAGAGCCTTTTAATTTCTGTTAGAGAATCATATAAGGTTAGTTTAACATGATAAACTATTAGCGTCAAGGTATCGGTTTGTTCAAAATAATGTCCTTCGGGGAGATTAAACAAATTTTTAGTTCCCCAATACAAATCGCGACTGAGCCACTATTTGTATAACAACCCAGAGCGCCCTCCACAAAGGATATTTAAAACCAACAATTTACCGCTTACATTATGAATATTTGCGTAAATTGTAATTCAGGAGCACACTCTCGTGAGTTTGTCTAGAGTTTTCAAAAACGCTATGCTAGCGTGCTTTGTAACCACATACGCCACAGTTGCAGAGAAGACATTTCATTTCGGGAAGTCATGTATTTTCCCGACGGTATTCTGCATTTTCGATCTAGGCGGTGAATTGTTTCCAATATTCTTGGTGGAGGACACTCTGGGTTGTTATTCAGATAGTAGTATGATCGCGATTTATATTGGGGAACAATAAGAAACTTGTCAAATCACTCCTTATCAAATGAGCTGCACTGATGTCATCTAATAAGAGCGAGAGAACTGTATGCTGATTTTGAGTCGGGGTGACTTGCTATATATATATATATATATATATATATATATATATATATATATATATATAAGGTAAGGTGGGGCAAGTGCGTTTTCGGGGTAAGTGCATAGTAGCCCTCTTCTGTCCTGTTAAGCTTGAGTCAAAGAGTTACCATCTGTGGATTCTTTTGCGAACTTTATAACCATAAAAACTTTGCCACTAGAGGCGCTCCAGGGCAGTGCGCTTCAGTATTGGCGCGGTTTGTGGTTTAGTCTCGTGTGTCAAGTTGGAAGGAGTCAAGGTCATCTCAGTTGATTCACCACATTTTACAATTTTTTGTATATTTCTCATACTAAGTACATACTTTTAATATTGTAGTTCTAGAATAAAACTTGAATTTAATTAAATTTGTTCAATTCACCTGAGTTATGCTATACTCTGCACTTACCTCAACACATTGAGGTGTCGGGGCAAGTGCGCTAGTCAACAGTGGGACAAGTGCAGGGTGCTATGCACTTGCCCCCTTGCGATTCTTACTTAAGAAAAATGGAAGAAGAAGAAAGAGCAGAGAGAATATGCTTACAAACTTTTAAAAAGTTAAATGACATGGCTGTCATCGCTTTCAATATTTGGGCAAGAAAACGATCAAGCATTACGTGAGAGAGATCATTGA